>OMLP01032882.1:8465-36326 GCA_900302685.1 Spondyliosoma cantharus | reverse complement strand
GTTCAAAGCTCGGTGCCAAAGCCAGGTACTTCTTTTCAGTGTGTGTCTGTCCCATTGCTCAAAGATTTCTTGAAGACTTACGCCTGTGTTGTGAGACGGATTGATTTAAAATAGCTGTTGTGTGTGTGTGTGTGTGTGTGTGTGTGTGTGTGTGTGTGTATATAATCACTTAATGAATGTGTGTAAGTGTTATCACAGTCGCTGTAGGTGTGAGACTTTGCTATGACAGAGTGTGGTACAAATTTAATAGGCTCTCGCAAATGCTTGGCGTTGCTTTGTGATATTTATTTACCTCGGCGGGCTCGTATTGTTCCATATTTGCCCAGCAGATGCTAAAGATAAACACTGACTCATGCGGCACCCATTATACAGTAACAGATGAATGTAATCGGTGCTCCATATATGTTTTTTGCAAGCTTTCCAGCCTCACCATACTTTGTTTCTACTTCGTCTAGAGCAGCTTTAATGACTATGTGTGTGCTCTTATGAATGCATACAGTGTAAAGTAGTTTCCTCTTGCCCTTATGCATGACACCATATTGCTCCCGTAGACAGGTTTTGTGCCCACTGATAGTCCACTGCTAAGATATTGATAGACCCGTGAACTAGGTCGATAAATAAGTAGCTTTGGCGTTCAAGTTTGGCTGAATGATGTTTTGTTCCTTGGTGAATGGATCCTTTGCTGTGTAGACCAATTTTTCTTTAACGAAGACTTTAAGCAGCCATTCACTAAAATCTGTGAGAAGCAAATAAGGCTTAACTTGCTGCACCTGCTCCACATTTTTGAAACCTACCGGTAGATGGATAGATAAGAAAGTTACTCTGCACGTCATGTGAATGTTTTCTAAGAAGACAATGAACACGTTTATTTCTCAACAATGTGTCTTTGTTTTTCAGCATTTTCAACAACTAGAATGGCACTCAGTAGAGCGCTTACCTCCGCCAAGTCCCAACAGTCTCCTTTGCTACTTACTCACAGACACCAGCCACTTAAATACGCCCTGATTTTTCTCGAGTTATTCTGTGATTTACTGAAACTGTTGTAAAAATGTCCTTTCTTGCAATGTTAAAGAAAGTTAAGCTAAAACATTCCTTGATCAGTCCTGCATCAAAAGTTAATGGGGTCTGGTCCGGACCGAGACCCAGCCTCCATCCAATCTGATCTTGTTTTTGTGTAATCCTGCTGACCTGATCTTCTTGGCAGAAGTAATAATGCTGATTTAAATGGATTTGGACTTGCTCAAGAGTTTGTCCAAAGGAAGTGATTTGCTGGGCCGAGTATGGTCAATGTTCTCCTGAAAACGTAAATGGTGATGGTTGGTGTGTCGCTGTAAAAGCCTCCTGAGGATGTAATATGACTCTTGATGGTATAACTCCATCTCTCACTCAGTAAGTCAGGGGCAGACTTTCCTGTTTACTCCAGCCATAAAAGTTAGTACAATATTAAAGTCACTGGCCTAAAACTGACTCAAATTGGGTCAGCTGGGTAACTTCGCCCGCTAGAAAGTCACTGAGGCGAAGGTTTGTTTGGACCCTGTATCAATGTTATTCTTTTTATTGCTCTTGGGTTATTTGCCCAAAGTCAAACATGGTATTCCCACAAACTGTGATAATCCACCTTCACAAAGTGAAACATCTCAGGACGATTTTGAGGGAAAGCCTCAATAATGTCTGCTAGCTCAGAATAACCATATTGAGGCTTGGGTCAATAGCCCAACAGTAAAAAGTAACACTAACTAGGTCACAGCAAACCCATTTGTCCTGGGTAAAAGGTAACCTACATCTGTGGATTACTGACCCAAATTGTTGATTGTTGATAACATAAGGACATGTGATGAATGATAATACGGAAGTGTAGACAACTGAACCATTGCTAGACATCTGAATACCCGCAATGCCCCACATCCTGTATGACACGATGCAGACCTATTTTTATTTTTTTTCTCAGAGTGCTGAGGCATAAATCGACCTTATCAAGTGAGACAGGGAGCGTTGTGACCGGACCGGCTGGATTTGTCTCTGGCACAGGAAGCCAATCCAATGAAACCAATGAAAGAGCACTATATTTGGTCCGGCTCATAGCAGCGTAGGGAAAACATAACTATACTTCTGAAATTTGAGCTTGTGTGTATGTGAGAGAGAGGCAGAAGCCAAACAAAATAATCAAAACATCGGGATCTTTGTTATTTTCTGTCTACCACAAATCAGCGCGTATGCCGCGCTCGATGTGCGGCGACAGCCCGGCTTGACTTTGAGGACTTACACATTAATGTTTGTGTGCGTCTATGCCTGCATGCATCTGTGTGTGTGTGTGTGTGTGTGGGAGAGCTGAAGACAGAAGGGGGCTCAGGAGGTGTTGACTGTGGAGATTAAAGAGGAATTAGAGGGAGCAGAGCGGAGGGAGGCTCAGAGCAACGCGAGAGATTCTCTGAATATTCAAATCTCTCATTTTCATTCTGCCGCAGATTACTGAATCTTTCATCTCTGAAGGAAGGATCGACCTTAGGTTGTTTGACTTAGTGTGTGTGTGTGTGTGTGTGTGTGTGTGTGTGTGTGTGTGTGTGTCTGCTGTATATATGGCGACAGGCCCAAGGCATTTCCCATGTGATTGCAAATGCCTTTTTTCCTCGTTGTATTAATACTCACAACAACATATTGTAACCTGACACAATGTCATCAACAATGCGTTATTGCTGCTCCCCCGAGGCCAACGCAAAACATGTTTTACACTGATGGAACTGCTAAATACACCTGTAACTCATTTGTAGATTGGATACACACAGTACAAGCAGCGACCACAGTGCTTCAGAGCTGTTGTGGCTTCTACAGAGTCACAGAACCAAATGTGGCGCGCTCTTTGTGAACACGGCCTCCGAACTGGACTTCCCCTCCGACATACCACTCGTATCTCACGCTGCCTGCTGCCACGATCCCTCTAGTTGTACACACTGTACCCTCTCTACAATGTTAACTTCTCAGAGGCCCCTGGTTTGTTTCTCACTCGTTTTAAATGTGTCCCCGGAGGATAAGCGTCAGGGTTTTGCGTTCTTCCTGCCTCCCACAGAAGTGCTGCTTCTGTTCACTTGAATATCCAGCTGCTGTGTAGCGTAGCAATGGGAGCCTGGTGCACTGGCTGAGACTTATTTTTTTTCCAGAAATGTATCAGACAGACAGTTTCCCCTCAGTATCACAATGTCCTCACGCCAACATAAGTAGCATGAGTGTGTAAGATTATGAGTTTCACGATCAGTTGGGCATTGTAGTTGTGGATAAACATATATGGTAACATAAGGCAGTTAAACATTATTGATCTTATTAAGGAGGTCTGTATCTGTGACTTCCCTCACAGTGGACGGAGGGAAACCTTTCACAGCAGGCAGAATAGAGACATGTGGCATTTTGGCAGAGCATATTGCAGACTTGTCAGGCTCGGTTAATTGAGTTGCCTGACATAGAGGATTTCCTGAGCCCTGCCTGCCACTGCTCACCTGTCAGAGGTGCAAATGGAGCAAAGAGAAATGGCATTTTTGTTCTTAAATATGAAATGCATGGAAAGGACAGTGCTTGTCGATCGCTGCTGCAGACCGATTGAGATACAAATCAGTCTTCAAACGTTTTCTTGCTGCTGTTATTCCCATTTCTAAAGTTTGTCTCGGCCACACTGCACAACTTTCTGCCTTGTTATCCGAAGTGTTTTGCAGTCGTTGCGGTTTAAACACTATTCCATGACTGATCAGCGACATGAGGCCACACATAACAAGATCGCACATGCGAGACGTGACACGGGAGTGACATGACCCAAGATGTCCAAGTTGTTCGCGTGCTGATTTGTGGCAAAAACAACAAAAAAAAAAATAAAAAATGGGAAAAAGAATGGGTTATGTAACTTCCATGTCTGCAAGCTGTCCCTGAGGCCCTGGATCTTGTCTTTAAGCAGTTCACGCATACCAATCATTGTTCACAGGGTAAAATCTTGTATTGTGAACCTCGCTTTATGTTGTCTGTGCAAGCAGCTTATGATGACCGATATTTAGATTTATTATCACCGTTAGGTGGTGACCTTTTGTGGCAGGGCGCTTATTATGGGAGCTGAGGAGATAGTCAGGTGATGCTAAAGACTGACAAGGTGTGAAACCAGTCATATTGACTTATTATTGGTACTCTCCAATGACCTATTCCGTCGTTTTGTTGTGAGATAGATACCTTCAAACCCACTCCATGCATGACCTAATGACTGTATCAACATCTTCTGTTGTGCCCACAGGATGTAGGTAGCCTTAGATAAGAACCCTGTATGATATAGTCTTTTTGCTATGTCCCCCTTGCACATGACCCCTCATTACCCTCAAAATTGTGTGTGAGCCATACTCCCTCACCTTATATATATTTCATATGTCTTATATGCAGTCTTGATTGCCTAATTGCTTTCACGTCCACAGGAACCAAAGACACGTTGAATTGCATTTTCAGCTGGCAGTTGCGCAGCATTAACTCTTTATTTATGTCAATTTTCTGACCACAAGGGAGGTGAATTGCCCACAGAAGCAAAGTCTCATGGCTTTATGTGTTGCTTGGTGTGGACATCAGGGGTCTAAGAAGTTTAATATTAACATTGTGCACTATGCACCAGAGTGTTGAGCCTTGTGACATCTAAGCAAAGTATTCAGCTCATGAGACAATAAAACCTGCAGTGGTTGGTACAGTCGGATAAATTAGAGGCTGTAGCTACTGAAGGGAGAAAAGTTTTAGGTTGCTGGTACAAACCTCTGTCTTGGCTCCTGATCACAGCAGCAAGTCCCGATCTCCTTGTGTGTTTGTGCGACTTCCTGTTATTTGCTTACAGTATTATATACACAATATTATGCCTGCATTTGTCTGTTTCTGAGTGAGTGTGTATGTACGCCTATGTGTGTGTTGTAATGTAGAAGACAATGGTTGCCATTTGTTTTTCTGCTTTAACTCCCTTTCTAATTAGAACAGTACGTCACCCTGGGAATACTTCACCGCACACACCGGCTGACTGCATGTGTGAGTGTGTGAGTGTGTGTGCAATTGGGAGAGAAGCCAAACTAAAGCAGAAAAACAGCAGCATCAGTGTCTTTTTTTCTAGTTGAGGAGACACGGTGTAGAGCTGCTCTTATTCTCCCTATCGGTTTCCTTCCTCCAGTCCCTCTGCGTCTCACTCATGTTCTCTTCGTACTCTTTGATTGCTTGGTGTCTATTATGTTTTCCCGTCATGATAAATGGACGTCTTCAAACTTTATTGCAGCTGCACTGTGATATACTGGCCATGTATTTCATTAGTTAACATGTGTTCTTACAGTGGTTTGATTTATGGTGTGGTATCACACTGAAGTACATTGTCAGCGCTACAACGATGGTTTTATGGATTTGTTTGAAGTAAGAGTACGACTACAATGATCAATCATCCGTGTTGCTGGTTCTCACAAATTTCGTACGGGGCATCTTCACCAGACTGAAGAGGAAAGTTGGGATCTAAGAGCTGACTGAAGGCTTTTCAGATTTGTCATCTTGCATTAAGGCGACAGATACAAGGGTGTAATTTCAGTTGCCATCCATGTTGCCACACTCAAACTCATTGGAATTCCTAAACGAACCTGTGTGGGTATTTAAATCATCTTTGGTTTTCAGATATCAGTGCATGGATTAGAACATGTTAGGAAGTCCGATGAGTGGCGATTCTCTTTCCATGAGATCTGGGAAATTGTCAGGAAGTCAAAGTAGCTGACAGTCTTACAAAACAGCCAAGGGTCACTGCCTGGGGAAAGCCTTAATGAGTTTCTCCATCTGTTGTCCTGTTGTTACCTGACAGTATATAAGTGAAGACAATCTAAAAGTCTATAAAGAACAATCTGCAGGGTCTTCTGTCTGTGCTGCACGTATTAAAGAAGAGTGATTCATCACACTGAGTCCTTCATTTTTCAACGAGGAGAGGTTCCCTTACACGCACACAGACTCATTGCATCAAGCATCTGTCGAAGCACTGAGGCACCAATGGGCCACACACTTAAGACTCTTTTATTTATAGAGAAGAATGCGAAACAAAGGAAAGAAATAGAAACAAAATCTGACTGTGCCCTGTGTACTCTTTTGTCCTGCAAAGATAAGCTTGCTTGTCATCTAAAAAGGATAAAGCAAGGATAACACAGGCAAAAGGAAATCAACAAAAGATTACCTACAAGTGGTTTTATTGTCAGGGTCAGAGGTGACAACTAACATTGGCATACCCTCCAGTGTTTTTCTATGAAACAAATCCTGAGATGCAGTGAAGATTCTTACTTTCATACTCTCGCCAGATGTTGAAATCAATCGCCAGAAAACTGAAAAAATATAAAATCATCGTCCCTTGTGACATACTGGCATCATTCACTTCCCGCCATTGGTATATTAGCAAATGATGCAACAGGATATACAGTAGACGTGGGCCCATTAAAATGTTTATTTGAGAAATTGTGAAAAGGCCTGTAAGCAGATTAACAGCCAAACAGCCAGGCCCACTGAGTCATTATTAGGCCCATTATGTGCATTAGGCTCACACACAAAAACTTCTTACTGGCATCCGGTTCCAGTGTGTTGGCGGGGTGTTCGTCTACTTGCTTGGTCTTATGCTGGATCGTGGTCGATTTTTATCTGGGATATTAATGCTTCTTATGTGTGATTATACATCTCTGAATGTTATATCGCTACATTGCTGTCTTTTATGGACTGGAGCACTGATTGATTTTAGCATCGCCAACCCCTGCATTGTCTTTCCTGATTGCAGAGGCGCTGAGCATTAACAAACAAATGTCTCAAGCATAAAGTCTGAGATTTGAGATGGCCATTTAAGGCTGCGGTAGTCACGAGTAAGACTTCAGACTCTGCTTTCCATTTGCATCTAACAGCTGATGCACTGGGTCTTCACTGCAATGACCCTTGGGTTTGATTCCCACCTGTGGCCCTTTCCCTCATGTCATTCCCTCTTTCTCTAACCCCCGTTTCAACTCGCTCTTCGCCTGTCCTGTCTAATAAAGCTGTGAAAATGCAAAAAAAAATAAAAAATATCACTGCTCATCTCATTCTGCAAAAGGTCATCGGGCCTGTTATGACCATGCTGCCCCTGCGTGTGGTTTGCACCTGGTCACGCCAGCCCCGGATGCACCTGTGGCCAGTGCTGTGACGGAACAAGCTGTCCCATGCTTTGATGATAGAATGGAAACATTTGTTTGTTTTTTGCATTTTCAGCATCATCTGACTGTTAAATTGTTGCTTTTCTGTAGAGCACGCTGTATCTCCCCTGGAGTAACAGTGCTATGTATAGAATTCAATGTGTTCGCTTGCTTTTTCTTCCTTCTGGACAAGTATTTATCCTTACACCTTGTGTCGCTTCTGATTTAAAATGACATCTCAAGTGTACTGGCCTTAACTCTCTTCCTGCACATGGTTCGAACATGTGTCCATGCTGGTGATCCTGCTCAACTGCGTGACTCTGGGGATGTTCCAGCCCTGTGAAGACGTCAGCTGCCAGTCAGAGTGGTGCCGCATCCTACAGGTCAGTGTAACGCCCCCACCCTGGTAGCTGGGCCTGTGAGCACATTATCTTACATGACAAGTTTTGTGTGCTTCCTTTCCATTAACACATGTTGTTTACCTCAGTACTGTCTGTAACAGCAGATTTAAATAACACTAGAAAACTATGCCGGGCCATGTGCAATGTAACAGGGCTCCAGATTAACTTTTTTCACCACCGTCATGGCATTGTCTTTAAAAAAATATTTTTAAAAAAGCCAATGTGAACCCTTAACTTTGTTAGCTGTCAGCAGTCTTGTAAAGAGTCCCCAAAAGTCATACTTGAGTAAAAGTCAAGATATCATTTAAAATATGAATTTCACCAATACAAATAGTTAAATTAAAGTTTATAGTATGTAATATTAAGTCTGATAAGTCATTTTCTCGCAATAAATGCACTTAAGTATCAAAACTACAAATAAAAGTAAATTGTACGTGTATTTACGTGTATGTATTGACTGGATTCTATGTGTCTACTAATTAGTGGACTGGCTAATCCATACATTTTTAAAGTTATCAAATAAATGTAGTGAATAAAAAGTACAATATTTGCCTCCAAAATGTAGTGGGGAGGAAGTTTAAAGTAGCAAAATTTTAAAAACTTAAGTGAAGTACAAGTAGCCTACCCCCAAAATTGTACTTCAGTACAGTACTTGGGTAAATGTACCTAGTTTTGTAATTGTAAGCCATTAGTTCTATTAGCTTTTAGCGCAGTTAACAAAACACACCGCAGGGCTTCACTGTCCCCCGACTACAAACAGCTAACAGCTAACTAGCTCTCCTTTTTCCCTTTAAACACAGATGTGTGGACACGGATATGATGCGTCACACTTCACTGTGCTCCTTTATGATTTAACGCATCATTGTTTTAGTATTGTAGCAATGGGTAGAGGATTTGCTTACTTTGGTGACAATAATTGTGAAAACTCTAAGTCAACATCTCTGAGAGGGCCGATTGTAATAGACGTTAAAGAATAATGCTAATTAACTATAAATTAAATGTTATTTTTTTGCACCGTTATTGCTTTCACATTCTGCTTTGAGTAGCTGTGAGGTGATTGGAGGAGCCATAACAATAACAAATCCGGTTCTTAAATACGGGGTAATGAAAAGGCCTTTCATTCTTTGTCTTGTCTCACTTGTCTCATTGGTTTCAACATGCTCTCACTGCAGAATAATGTTGATTCTTGGCGCGCTGAGATGTGCTCATTATATTCAAATACAGACATTCCTTTTGCTGTGGCGGATGCCTAATTAATTGAGACGCAGCCATAACCATGTTAAGCCAGCGGTATTCCCCACTGGGATGCAACTTAGTAATGGAGGAGAGAATTGCTTTGCAGACAACCTCCACTGGCACCGCTGAAGCGTCTTTGAAAATGTGACTCCATATTGACGAGGCATACTTAACAAAGACCTGACCTTTTTCTGTTGACAACAAGTCCATTTCCTTTTGCTGTTCACATCCGCGTTAAACATTAATCGTATGTGTGCGCTTGTTTGTGTTTTTTCCGGTCCTTCAGGTATTGGACGACTGCATCTTTGCTTTCTTCGCTGTGGAGATGGTCATCAAGATGGTGGCCCTGGGAATTTTTGGCCCAAACTGTTACCTTGGTGACAAGTGGAACCAGCTTGACTTTGTCATCGTCATGGCGGGGTTAGTATCCCACAGTGCTTTTTTGCACTCATGCCCACAATTTGCTAAATTTTCTCCCTCGCACAGCCGTCAGGAGAGACAAAAAATGCATATTTGCTAATATCAACAGGCTCAAATTGCAGATATCCATAACTAAGACTTGTGATTTGGCGCCTGGACATATGTATGTACAAATGTCTCTGGCTGTCAGCTACACAGAAGGCTGGGGCCTCTATGTTCTGTAGGTTGAGGCGAGGGCAGGACCCAATCAGCAGTAGTAGACATTCCTTTAGATACTCCCACGCTCTGAAAGCTGAGCCAGTATGTGACCACACACACACACACACACACACACACACACATACACTTTCCGCACGCAGGCCATAACTGTCTCTCTCTGCCTACTTGTCACACTCATGATGTTTGGGTGCCGCTACATAGACTATACAGAGGAAAAAAAGAGCTTTCTGACTCCATGTAATTAACTCTCACACATACAGTAATTATGTGGGTAGCTTCCATTATTATATGCATTATTATATTTTTTTTGTGTTTTTTAGTTTTCTTGTTGTTGCTTTGTGCTGATAAATGTGCACAAATGTTTCCTTTAAGTACAGTAAAACTCCCTCTTCCTGCCTTTCTCTGACTCTGTCCTCAGGGTGTTGGAGTATTCACTGGACGGCCATAACGCCAGTCTGTCAGCCATACGTACCGTCCGTGTACTCAGGCCACTGCGGGCCATCAACAGAGTACCAAGTGAGTCTATGTTTGTACACTTGCAGGGATGCTTATTTGGTAAATGTCCTGATGGTTCCTCGATAAGCGATGAGCACAATTAAGCCACCATTAATCATTTGCTCTTTTGCTCAAGGCTACCAATCGAGCGAACACCACACAGGTCCAGTGAACTTCCTAACGGTTAGGTGTCCGTGACGAGGTTTGAAATGGAAGCTTGCACTTGACTGCCATTATTAACCAAGGAAATTAAGTTGATTTACCTGCTTACATGATGTCTTTACTGAACATGACATATTAGAAGAGACAGTAACACTTAATAAGAATCATTTTACTTGAATTGTCAATTTAAAGTTAATAGTTATTTAATTGCAAGTTTAAAACAATGAAATGCTTTATAAACCATTTATTAAACATGTCTTTACAGTTTGATTAATTAGAAATCTACCATTTATTAATGATGCTTATTATAAAGTGTTACAGAAGAGACACATTTTTATGATTTGTTTACACAGACTTGCACATTTTTATTCCCAGAGCTGACGATATGTCATTCTAACACTAGCACAACTTTTTATATCATAGGAAATGTATATTTCTAAGTACATTTACTCAAACAGGTTACTTGTTATACAATGTTGAGGAACTAGCGCTTTACTTTAAGTATTTCTGTTTTATGCTGTTTTACACCTCTGATCCATTACATTTCAAAATGCAAATATTGTACTTTTACTCCACTACATTGACAACTTTTTTTTACTAGTTACTTGGTCATTAAAATGAACTCCACCTTTACCAGCTACATCATTAAATTGATGATAAACAATTGATACATAGAATCCACATATGCATTTCACGGGAGACACCAAATTGACACTTGGCTGTGTAATGTTAGCCACCTGTTATCATTCCGCGGCACAGAAGCAAAACTACGCGGAACAAATGTAATACGTTGGTGTATATACTCGCATTACATTAACAGTAAGTTGACCGATGCAGTACCGCGCCGGTGCTGCGTGAGAACTTGCACGTAGTTTGTCATTTTCCTTAAAAGCTCTGTGACAGGGGCGGCCATGAATCTACAGCTAAAGAGGAGCACCAGACAACGGTGTCATAACAACGTACAGGATTATTAACCAGCACACATTAGGCAGGCGGCCAAGCTGCTTCTCACGTTCAAGGCTGCCAGTATCGCTAGCCACTTTGATCGATACACCTCTCTCACGAAGGTTCATGGAGTGGGTTCTTCCTTTCTTTCTTTCTTTCTTTCTTTCTTTCTTTCTTTCTCTGACTTCATTGTTCAAAAACCTGGAAAAAAAATCTATTCTTACAATGCTGGAGAACCCATGGGAGTATTATTGGTTCATGAATGGTATTTGTACTATTTTAAACAAGTATGGTGTCTGAGTAATAGACGCCTGCCTGCTGTCTGGCTGCTGCAAGCTAGAAAATCATGTGTGTGTGTGTGTGTGTGTCTGTATGTCTGTGTGTGTGGCCCTACTATGCCAGAATAAGCCAGTTGTTAGCCTGTGACACAGGTTGACCTAAGCTTCTCCTATGTAACAATGACGTTTGTGTGAGTGTGTGCGTGGGTGCTCCGGGGCACTGCAGATAACCCAAACACAATCATAAAGCATGACAGGTTGTCTGTTTCTTTCAAAGCCGTCGTCACGAACAGTCTCACACACTGGGAAACACACACAGCCACACACACACATTTATTGTTTTGTTCCGCCTCTGTGAGGACTTAAAAATGTGACAAAAAACTTATCGTCGAGTCAACAGTAGCCCTGAGAAAACAATATTTACACCCGTGGACAAGGTGAAGTAAAACTTGTGTTATTGTAACAAGTCTCCAGTTGCTCCCCGAAGGGCCTGACAGAGGGGGGTAGATGGATTGAGAGGTATTATGAGAGGCAGTAAACTCAAGGTCAGCGCAAATGCAGACAGACACGAACATACCCCAAAGCCCACAGACTCATATACTTGCAGGGAGACACAGCCGGAGACACCCTGAGGATGTCAAACACCAGCTTGCTCCCTTCATTTTTCCTCTGTTTTTTTATCTGTTCCTTTCTTTTTTCATCTGATTTTTGATCAGACGGAGACGGCCCGGCTAATAGCCAGGTTAAACTTTTTTTCTACTTAGCGTCTCTGCTTGTCTCCAACCATTGTGCTCTCGCTTGGCCTGTTTTCTTTCGGCCTAAGTGTATGGGGAGTATCCAGTGTTAGACAGATGTTAAATGTGTTTTTGTGCTGTAGCCTGGATACGTCGAGCACCACTCCAGGCAGTGTTTTTCGTGGCGGTGGAACAACCAGCACAGAGCCAATGCACAGAAATGAGAAATCGTGCTTTAGATGCAAATAAGCCACTTTGATTAAGCAAGCGTTTAAATCTACAACAAGAATGAACGTTTAATTTGTTTATAGCCTGAGGTAGATCAGTGTACATCGATAATGAAATGAGTGATTCTTACGAGATCTGCTTTGTCAAGCGTCTTCTTCAGTTCATTAAATCCCTGCAGACGTCTGAAGACAGCAGGACGGACGTGTTGATGGATCTGCTGCGTGCAATTTGAGAAGTGCCGCGCCGCCAGGGCACGGTGCCATCACACACGGCAGTCCACCGTGGTTACCTTCAATTAAATCGCCTGCAACTGACACCAGGCTGCTACAATCTCACCACACACACCTGTACAAACAGACAGTTTGGCTCTGATCTGGTATTCTGTTGGTTATGCAGGAAAAGGGAGAAGGCTTTGTTGCCAGGCTTTAGTTCCAGTTATAAGTGTAGTTAGAAACATCAGTGGGATTTTGAATGAGGTTTTCAGAGTTCAGTTTCGACTGAATCACAGTTTGTTTGCAGTAACTTCTGGGTAGAAAACCCCTGCATCATGCATTAGCTGACATACAATTTAAATGTCTTTAACTAATTTACCTTTTGGGCCACAGACAGCTGAAAATGACAGCTTACATTTACCAAAGACTAGCAGTTAGTCTGAGATGTTAGCCAGCAAAGCAACACAGTACATAGGACAATCCCAGCAGAAACGTCAGATAGGTTGGACACCTGGAAGTGACAGTTGTTGTTACCGCGACATCATGGTGATTCTATCTGTATGCTCGCTAATGAGAGTTCAAGCTGGCAAGTTTTACAGTGTTCACTCATCAATACCATCAGGAAGAGCACAGGCATGAATAGATCAAAGGAGATCTCTGGAATAGTGTTGGCTTTCTCAAGATCAGATTTCAGTGTAATTTCAGTGTATTTCCGTATGTTACTGAATCACCATACCAAAAGTGTATGGAGAAACATTTGATTTCTGCTTGAGGGTTGTCAGTGCTGTCAAATGTTTGCGTTAGCCGAGTGGATTTCACTGCACACAGATGCTTCTACAGTCAGGCATCTGTGTGCTGTTTACTCAGAGTGTGCATTTGTGTATTTCCATGTGCCATATGCAATGCTCTGGTGTCTCTGGAGTAATGCTGCCTACCCCGAGCATGTACACAGACATGCTCTTTTCTTCTTCTTTTTCAGTTTTATGATGAAAAACATGCATCATAAAAAGCGTGTGGAAGGTTTTCTCAGTTTGCCCCACTGTAAACCTCTATTTTGTGAGGAAAAGTCCCAAAGCTTTTCTCGAGTCACCGCCACACACTTCTAGTGGGTTACAAGTGTTGATTGAGAGGGGATTATTTTTGTGTATGTCCATAGATTGTTTTTTTGTTGTGTTAAGGAAAAATATTATTCATTTTGCCTTTAATGAAAGCACTGACCTACAGCTGGACAAAAAGTTTGATAGGAAATGGCGGAAGTGTAGTAATAGGTATCAATCTTCTGTCAAGAGGAATATTAATTTTGGCCCGAAGAAGAAAACATTGTATGAAAAGAAGACAAAAATAATCAAATCTGTGCTTTCCAACATGCATAAATAATTACTGATAATCTCTGGACAATAATATGTGTTTAATTTCACTCTGATTAGTAGAGATGGACTTTGATGGTATTTAGCTCCTGGCATGAAATTTAATTAGAATATATAATTAACTGGCAAGCTCAATGCAGTTGAGGCCCATCCTGATGACCGTAAAACTCACCAACAAGCCAGAGCATTTGTTTTTGTTTTTCACCTTTCATCAACGATTAAGAATTCAGGGAGAACTTTCTCCCCCAGTGGCATAAACAGTCTGGAGATTTAAATTTTGGAGAGTGGTGATTTAAATTGCAATTTAAGTTCAGATCATTGCCACCGTCAAAAGTAGCAGTACCACTATGGCATTGTCATACTGTAAGTCTGGTCAATGTGACAGGGCTGTGATATAAGTGAAAGGGGGGGACAGAACACATTGTGAGCACCTCAGGGACTAGATCCCTGACTTTGCTGACGCTAAACACATTTGACAACTTGAGATGGATGCTGAATGCATGTGGTTAGATAATATTTGCCACGGGGAAGCTCTGAGTTCAAATCCCAGAGGATGAAATAATGTCAAACTGTCACTTTTAGTATTGTCATCACTTGTAATTATATTGGCTGCGGGGACGAAGTTGTTGGTTCCAGGCTCGCAAGATCAATAGAGGTTGTCCGGGTGTTCAGTAACCAGAGGACAAGTAAAGGGTTAGATTCTGCACCACATGCAACTGCCAGTCATGTGTGTAAACTCTAAATGTGTGTCCTGTATATGGCTCCTGGTTTTTGATGGCATGTATACTTTTTGTGTCGCACTACGTAGGTATGCGGATCTTGGTGACACTGCTGTTGGACACCCTACCAATGCTGGGAAACGTCCTTCTCCTCTGCTTCTTTGTCTTTTTCATCTTCGGCATCGTCGGGGTCCAACTGTGGGCGGGGCTACTGCGCAACCGCTGCTTCCTGGGAGAGGACATCAATAAGTAAGGAAATGTCTTGTGATAAAGTGTTTGCATATCCCCCTTTTCTTCTGGACTGGAAATAGCACAATGGCCTAAAAAAACTGGCTTTGCCCTTTCAAATCTACGTTAGATTTGAGGAAAAAAGGACTTTGGTAAAAACATGATCCGAGTCCAGTTCTTTTTCATTGAGTAAAGACAAAACAGAGATGAGTGAAAAATACAAGAGCTAGACTTAGAAGTTGCAATCAATTTTTAATCTCCCCCCAACAGAAGAAGTCGAACATCCAGCACTGCCTCCAGCATGCACACATGGAATCTTCAAACATGCGCAGCTCATTTAACTCCAAATACAATATTTCTTTATTCTGCCCTCTGCCTCCTCTCTTTCTCTTTCTTTCTTTATGTCTCTCTGCTTGAGTATGTGTTTGGTTGTCATTGGTTGTATCAATCAGCTGTTGCCTGTAGGAAAAATGTAGACAAATGTTACATGTTACGTAAACTGCATAGCACCCCCAGGATGTACACTGCTGTATGTCGGACACACATACAATGATAGGACTCGTGAGAAAGTGAAAATAGCCAGAAGATGGATTGAGCTAAGGCTGTAATCTCAGCCTCGTGTAATTTGATATTTGTCACATTAAAATTGCCTATTAATCAAAATGTATAAAACTCCTACAAGAAGAAATGTAACTACTCTTCTTTGCAGATGATGCAGTTCTTGTTTATACCGGTGCAATATGTAAGAATTGGCCATCTGAATTAATTTTCCAAACTAATATCACCAGAGTAAACACTAACTGCTGCTAGCTAACTGTAGCTGCCATTAGCTAGTTAGCTCAGCTAACTCTGCAGCTAGAAATCTGGAGTAGGAGTTGAAGCAATGGGGTGGTGTTGATGTTTACACTGCTAGCTCAAGAGCTCTTGACTGTGCAGATCATTTTCATTAACTTTTGGATGCTTTCAGCTAAATGTCCAACATGTTTTTCCTTTGAAATAAAATGAAGATAAAGCAAAGCTCAACAACTTTTATCAAACATTCCCAAACAAAACAAAAATATAGTATCCCAGGAAAACCTCTTATAAAGTATGTTAATGAACAGGAAGAAACATTTAATGGCTTAAATAGATTTAAGAATTATTGGGGTTTTACCAGATTGATCAAATGGCAAATTACATGGGGCCTCACCCAAAATGGAGACAACTCCAAATGCAGACTCAGTAAACATGACAGAGACTGATACAGACAGACAAAACCGCATTTCCTACTACACTGTACACATGATGAAAAGATTCAATAAGCCTGTTTTCCCAGATTTATCCAGTCTTATTTTGTGTTGAATGAGATAACATGTATCTTATGATAGAGCACAACCAAAGAACCACTGTCTCCTAATGAAGACAAACACACAAACGGGCACACATGCAAATAGTCAGACAGAGAAAAGATCAGAGTACACAACGTCAGGAAGCCAAAAATGTCCATGAACTAATTCTCTTCTCTGATGTAATGGTACAAATTGTACCAGACTAATGTTGCTGAATCCTCCCTATGTGCAAGGGAGAAAGATAGAAAGAGAACAGTGCCATAATATTTCATAGCTGAGCCTGCTGTGTTTTCTCTCACCAAACAAATGGTTGTTCTGACCTCCCGCACGGCATGAATCCCCCACTGTACTTGGCACATGCATGCTCATCTTCACGCGTAAGTTCCTTCTAGTTTAGCTTTGAGAGATCCTACGGATGCTGTTCTGTATGACTCAGAGTACAGGACAGGAATGGCCATAACACAATGGGAGTCAAACACTAGACACCGACAAAGATCCTTTACCAAACTGGTCCCTTCCCACTAGTAGTTCAAGAGCGAATGTCACTCCGCATGAAGGCGCACTCATTGTTGTGGAGGGCACTCCGCTTTAAAGTGGAGCATATAAATAAACAGATGAACTGTGGGATGTGCTCACCACTTTCTACCATGAATAGGAAACAGCTGTCACCATGGATACTGATAGATGCTTTGCTCACTCACCCCAGTTATTAGATGCCGTTTCACTTAAAATGCAAAAATATCTGCAAAGTAATAAGCATGCGCTCTTTAATGGATAACATTTTCTCTTTTTAATTGAAATGTCAAAACTGTGGTTTCCTTTTTTCTCTTTCTTTTCGTTTAATGTGTCTAAGCCCACCATGAAAAGACAGGGTGGGGAAAATGTAGCATGAAAAGAATCATATTTAATTAAGTAGCAAGAAAGTTCTATTTCTTCCTCTGTTTTAGGCTCCCGCAATAAACATCAGTACAGGGTTTGGCAGCCTGCTTCCACTCTCCAAAAGCTATTGATTTGGCAAAGTCTACATGTGAATGCACAAACACAGGTAGAGTGGATAGGAAGAGGGTGTTGTGGCCAAAAATGAGATGGAGCCTAATGTGAGCACTCTTCTGTTAAGTGAAACTGTAAGATTTTGAATTTTTTTTCAAGCTGCAATTTGGGCTCCAATGAGGACAAAAGGAAATCAGCTATTAGAGCTGACTGACAAATCGCTCTTTCGCCATCGCAGTATGAAAATGCACAATATCAATGTCATAAAAGTGTCAGATTTAATCAAAAAGGGACCCAAACAAGGCACTCAGAAGGCAGGCAGGTAGAGAACAAAAAGCGAGCTTTAATGCAACCCAAGCTGCAGTCCAAAATGAAAAATACAAAACAGACAAGCGAGAGTTAAAAACAAAAAACAAAAAAAAGAACAAGCAGAATCAGCAAAATCAGGTAAAACACAATGGGAAGACAGGACAGAGGAAGCTAGACGGACACAGGCTTAATTGCAAAGGAATGATCAACTAATGGAACACAGGTGAGCAGGTTGCCTGAACCTTTGACTCATCAGACGGAATCGTGGATACGTAGACCATCGTGTACTGTCTGTCAGTTTGGTCACAGGGTTAGCAAGTACAGTATTTGTGTCATTTTTTTGTTCAATAAAAGTATGTCCGAAATATTATATCTAATTTCTTTATTAGGCTTCGGCAAGTCACTGTCTGGGGTTTATGTTAGCAGTGTACTTATTAAAGCAGAAAGACACTAGAACTGTATATCTAATATGCACTCTATTTGCATATTCATCGACATTCATAACATCATCAGAATATTGAACAATGGTGTCATATTGTGCCATTTGATGAAGCAGTCTTGACAGCTGAGACAGACTGGTTATACTCTCCATGGCTCCCAGTAAACATGTTTAATGTACTCGGCTCTGTTGGTTGGTGTCAGTGTCATTTTTTTTTTTTTTTTGGAGCTGCTGAGCAATTATGAGACAGAAGGTTAATCCCCCTCGATTAGTCTGTTGTTCAAAAAGATTTATGATTAGAGGGGGAAATCACTGATTGAGATGTTATGTTGATCTGGTGTGAGAACAGTGTGGGAGGAGCTGGTGGTTGTTGCTGCTGGAGGTGTTTTGTGACAAATTCAAAGACAACATCTGTGAGCAGACGTGAGCCTTTTCAGTGATATATCCACTGTCATTGATTACGGTTTGCCCACATTTAATTTGACTTTCTATGTGGAGGCTCAAGTGAAATGCCATGACGGATAATCAGATCTCGATTATTGATGAATGGGCCAATAGGAGCAACAAAGATGTTTTTTCAGCGCAAGGAGTGCAAGCGATGACGCAATTTCCAGAGAGAAGCCAAATGATTTTTATCTGTCGCAGCAAAGGGCCTGGGGAGGATTCGTATGTTAAATGAAGGTGCTTCAAACTTTTAGACAATGACTAACCCATTCCTGAATGATTACAAACTAGTATTACGCAGAATATCACTGTCACCGTCGTGTTTAAAGGCCCCCACACGCCGCCCAGACTCAAACCAACAGCCAACTGCCTATATCTGACCACTCAGTTGCCTCTCGTCTGATCCGTTCGGCGGAAAAGTTGCATTGAACACACCGCTTCGACGTGCCGCCAACTCCACAGTAGCATGTAAGTTCTGTGCTTGCGCGAGATGCAATAAGCTGCGCTGATTCGCTAGCACACTGGCAATCAGAATGGTCATACAGCTGGCACACAACCAATCAGAGAATCCAATGGCTCAGATGTCCGACAGCCAACCTCCTCAGACTTCGCATGTTAAATCGGATCAGACGCTGTCCGCACAGCTCCGAACGCTTCCAACGCAGCTGTACACACCGAACAGATTCCTTTCCGACCTCGTCCGAGTCTCCCCAAACTCTTCAGACATCCAACGGTTGGGCCAGTGTGTTCCTGCCTTAAAATCACAAGTGACTGTAATTTCTATTTTCCTTTAATGGGAAAAGGACACCAGTTCCCAGTAGATTGACAATGTATTGCTAATATAACCTGCTATGAACTTCCAGCAAAAACAAACGAGTAGACCAACAGCACAAAAATAATTGTGAGACATTTAATAACTAAATGTATCCATAATTAGTCAGTGTAACGATGTGTTTCTGTTCTTCTTTTTCCCACCCAGAATGTACAACTTGTCCCTAAGTGATTACTACATGACAGAGGATGGCGAAGACAGCCCCTTTATCTGCTCGGCTCCCCGCGAGAATGGGATGTTGCGCTGCCACGACGTGCCAGCCACCGACGAGGGCGGAGGCGCTTGCTCACTTGACGCTTCCCACCAAAGTTTAGCCCTGATCGGAGCAGCTCCCGCCGGCACTAACAGCTGCATTAACTGGAACCAGTACTACAACGTGTGTCAGCCCGGCGACCACAACCCTCACAAGGGAGCTGTCAACTTTGACAATATCGGCTACGCCTGGATAGCCATATTCCAGGTGAGGAGCAGGAACATGGAGAGCAGGTTGTTAAGAATTTATAATGTGCTGTTTTGTACTTGTATTCTGAAGCATTGGAGGTCTGCAGTGATGGAATGTAACTGAGTACATTTACTCAAGTGCTGTACTTAAGTGCAATTTTGAGGTACTTGCACTTTACTTGAGTGTTTCCATGTTTTCTGCTACTTTGAACTTCCTCTCGACTACTACTGCTTTTGACTCTACTAGATTTATTAGATAACTTTAGTTACTTTGCAGATTACATGCTGCATCAGAGCAGCTAGTGGCACATCTTTAAATAAATTTGTTTTATTGGTAGTTACAATATTAAGAAAAATGTTGAACATTGGATTTGATAATTGGTCGAACAGATTATCGAGACAAGACACGTTTTATACATACATGTAAATATATGAACTTACTTTTACTTGAGTACATTTAGTAACATTTTAACCCCGATGATGATTCATTCATCATCTCAACAGCAAAGACAGGCTAACCTGCGCTTGCTTATCCCCAGTATTAGCTAACTGTGAGCTAAACTTCTCACACTTCTTTTTTAAACGGACCTTTATAAAATGTTGTTTTTATTCCTTGATAATCCTGCACAGTCACCGCACTGAGCAAACAAGAAACACACAGTATCACTCACAGTTTACTTTCTTTCAGAAAGATCCATTTGGTTCCAGTCATGCAGAAAGTTGAGCAAAATAAGTTAACTCTGATGGAAAATATGGTTCATGACCTTTCTTTTTTAGCAGGACAAAATACATCTGACTAGACTGTGGTGGTAAGTGGACGCCCCGTTGGGCTTTTAGCTAAGTGGAAAGCGAAACTAAAGCCATGCATCAAAGAATTTGGACTATTTCAGTTTATATAACTGTTCGAAAATGAAGGTTTTCTTATTCCTAACAAGGATGGATGACGATGACATGGATGACGAGATTCTTTTTTTTTTTTTTCATACTCAAAATTAGTCATCAGACACAAAATTAACCTTTTTCCATTTCCAGTCTGTTGAAATTACATAGTCATCCATCCAGGAAAAACTTCCTCCACCAGGCCATCAGAGGGCACGTACCTGAGTGCGATTTCTGTTCCACCCGCTGATTGTGAAAATGTGTTTTTCTTTTCTCCCTCTTGCCGTTTCCACCTCCTCCTGGAGCTGTTGAGTCTTTGCGCTAACAACGTCTGCGCTGTTGTGATATGAATTCCGGCTCTTTTAATAGATCTGCCCGGGACGCGGCGATAGATCTGTCTCCGTGTCTAATAGACTTTGACTTGCACAACATGACTTTGTCGAAGAGAGTCTTACCTCCAGTTTACCCCAAACAGCACAAATACACCACACAGTCCAAACACACAAATAGTAATACCTGTTTGGTACGGACAACTTCCCGGTGCATGTGCGGCCTCAGCTTGCAGTAAGAGGCTTGAACGTTTAGATTTTTGCAGAATCTCTTTTTTTTTTCTATTGTGATGGTTTAGCAAGCAGCATGCTCCCAGATAATAATAGTCTTTAAGCCAGGTATATGATGTCTGTGTGTGTGTATTTTAGGATCCGTTGCGCTGAAAAGGTGTGTAGGCATTAGTCATGTGTTCAGTTGCCAGATTGTGCTCTGTCTCCGCAGTCAGGAGGTGCTGCTACCTGCACACTCGGGTGCAGCAGTGTCTTCAGAATGACAAGCAAGGTTTAAAATAGAAGTCTGTATCATCCGGTTCTCTGGAGCTGTGTGTTTATACTTTGTGAGCATGACAGATCAACGATATAAGCTCTCATATGAGTAGATAGTTTTTCTTGTTTTAATCTGCTAAGTAAATTTTAATTCATAATTAAATACAGAGTACAATTTGAATTTGATCACTGGCCAATGAAAACCTTGAAATTCAGAAAAAAAACATGCTGTTAATAATCCCTTAAACATCAATGGTTAAAAAGTAATTTATACTCTGAGTAGCATTTGAAAAGAATACTTTGTACTTCTACCAAAGCATAACTTTAATACCAGTAGATTTACATGTAATTGAGTTTCTGTAAGGTAACTTGAGTACATATTTTCAGTACTCTTCCACCACTGCAAATACATCACTTGTCAGTTATAACTTATACAACGTTCCTCAACAATTTAAGAAAAATAAGAAACATTATTTGTAGGTGTTGTCATTGTAAATAAATAATGACACGGGCATTGAGTCACTACCTTGGGAAAACCAATGCCCGGCCAAACAAATTAAATTTAAACATTTTTTGCATCGTACAGACTGTTTGTTGACAGGTTGATGGAAACAGTGATTAACAGAGAGCTGGAGTGAGGGAGAAAAGGCAAAGTGGTTGAGATGCAGATACAGCAGGAGAAAAACAGAAAGAATGCTAAAAGAAAAAAGAGAAGGCCATATTGAATGTTAAATGAGCCGCCTTACCTGTTATCCCAGTGTAGACCTTAATTCCCTCAGTATTTGTAAAAAAACAAAAAAACATGAATTATACATCTCAGTGTAGGGTTTTGAAAAGATTTCAGCCAGTGGCTTCAAATTGAGTTAATTCAGAGTTACCCTGGGACTCCTGCAGAGTACAACGAGCTGTTAAAATGTCACGTCGGGTCCCACCGAGGGTTCGGCCATACACCAAATAAAGCATGATGGCTTCCTGTGTCGGCCTCTTTTGTTTATTTCAGAAGTATCTTTTGATCTTTTGCTAAAATGCCTTTCTATATCCATAATTAAAAACGTAACCATTTGTTAGAGGTTAGGTTTGTTTAGGGTCACTGCAGAACTGCATTACTGCTTGTTTGTATGTTTTTGATTTTGTTGGTGACTGCAGGGCTTCATTAGCGTGGGATGACAATTGATTTTAAGGGAGGTTGTCACCCAAACCTCATCTTGACCAGTCATTAAAAAAAAAAAAGAAAACACTCTGTCAACACTGTAAGGAGAGAAGAAAGAGGAAAGGTGGGCTTTGAATGGAGGAGTGATAATAACAGATAAAAGACTAAAAGTGGAAAAATTAAAAAGAGGTTAGAGGGGCTCGAGTAGACAGTTAAAGGATGACAAGAGGAGGAAACACACACATGAGGGTCCTTTGGCCAATATTGACACCCATTAAGAGATTAATACCTAAAAACACATTATGTTACCCCCTCAACAAGTGGCTGGATTTTGGACCAGGTGCATGCTAACTATTTTAGCTTTTGCAGCTACAGTGAAGATTTTTGCTTTAAAAAGGGTAATGTCTTGAATTTGGGATCCCTGAGCTTCCAGAGACTTGGATTATGCCGGATGAGCCGAATGGAGCCATTTTATTTTTGTTGGGTTGTCCCCATTTACTTCAGATGTTTAAGAGAATGCTGCATCGCTATTTTGCTGTGAAGCTCCAAAAATGTTTCATGGACTACCAAAACTTCCAAAACGGCATTGAGATGAGTAGGTAATGACCGAATTTTCATTTTGGGTCAATTTGCGATAAAGAACACTATCTAATGTTGCTGCTGATGTACATCACAATCCCAAATCTTGATGAATTCTATAAATGAGGGACAGGCTGCTCCAATCTCTATTCTCTACATTGCTCTATGTGGTTGTTTGTTTTTATGTACCAGATTATTAGTTTGGCTGGGTAAATAAATATTATGTTTGACGGCTGGTTTGTGTTCTCTGTCTACGGAATATAAAGATGCACAATGATTACAATTTACAAGCGTGTTGCAGCTCTGAAACGAGAATCCTCGGCTCCTTTTGTCAATCTGGTGCAAGGAGAGCATTCCAGCAGAGAGCGGATTAGTCTCCCCTGGGTCTGCCTGTGTGTGTCAGTGTGTGGTTGTCTGCGGATGGAAGGGCCTGTGTTACAATTCTTTACGAGTACACGAGTGTGCATGCACACATGTGCCTGTTGGCGTGTGTGTCCATTGTTTGCGTGCGCGCTGGCAGCTGCAGAGCGTTATGCCAGCCGAGGTGTAAATGTTGAGGTGTGAGTGTATTATCGACTTGGCTGAGCTGAGCCACCGCTCTCAGGCCTCAGCATCTCCGCTGCTCATTAGCATAGCGGCCACATGAAAGAGCTGCGTCAGTCCCCTGGCACAGACACACACTCGCTCAACCCACACACACACGCAGAAGAAGTTGGAGGGACACCACAGGCTTTCTTCTGAGGAACAGCCATTAAAAACAGAATTGGAAATGTAATGCATCTGACTTCGGCGCGCTTTGGGTGTTTGTGTGCGTCTGTGCCCAGTTTTGTACGTGCATGCGTGGGTGTGTTTGTCATATGTTTTTAGAGAAAAAGCAATGGGCAGAGCGATGAAGGAATGTTTTTTTTCTTCTTTCTCATTATAATACAGATTCTCCCTCTCTGTTTTTTTGTCTCCACCAGGTCATCACACTGGAAGGATGGGTAGATATCATGTACTATGTCATGGACGCTCACTCCTTCTACAATTTTATATATTTTATACTGCTCATTATCGTAAGTATCCCCTCGTGTTTCGTTTTCACTGATATTTTAATGTGCTGTCGGGTCTCAAAAAAAGCATGCCCAGAAATAGAAGCAAAATTAATTAAAACAAATTAAAAAACTACACTTTTGATACGGTCCAAAATATCTGGCAGGGACCTGCGTGGAACAACATGGGTCTTGTTTGAACCTGACCCAAGCAAAAAGCACTCCAGCATTTAATTAGTACAAACCCAACAAA
Source organism: Spondyliosoma cantharus (assembly GCA_900302685.1). Classification (NCBI taxonomy): domain Eukaryota; kingdom Metazoa; phylum Chordata; class Actinopteri; order Spariformes; family Sparidae; genus Spondyliosoma; species Spondyliosoma cantharus. The sequence goes on along the minus strand of OMLP01032882.1, from coordinate 12,023 downwards.
GCTCAGTGTTTGACTGTAATCCTGACTCACAGTGGAGTTCTGAAATAACTTGGCCTTTTTTTGGTGGAGTAGCAGCCATCTGTGGAGTCTAGTTGTGCACATGAATTATAAGTAGGAATTAGATCAGAATGTGCCATATAAATACGCAACATTACATTAAAGGTGCAGTATGTAAGAATCACCCGACTGTCAAATTCATGCTTAAAGCAAATGGGGGCAGCATATCTCTAGGGTAACCCCTAACTGCTGCTCGTCGTAGCTGCTGTTGGCTAGTTAGCCAAGTTAGCCGTGCAGCCAGCAGTCCGGACTAGGAGGTCTGAGCACCATGGAAGTGTTGGTGTTTATATTGCAAGTACAGGAGCATTGGACCCGGACAGGCTTAGCTGGTTAGCATGCTAACTTCATTAGATATCTCTCCAACACAACACATAGCCAGCATAATGTCATAACCGTTATTTATCTGCAATCTGTTGATGATTTAAGTTCATTTTGGGATGTTTTCAACTAAAATCTTATATGCTGTACCTTTAAAATATACTACTCACTTAGCAAACATGATCAACTGACACACTCTATAAGATTAACAACAATTGTTCCCTGTGTTTGTTTTTGTGGTACCTATTTCGGCCACAAGAGGCTGAAGTGCACCACTACCTCATGTTCAAAATTATTGAATCAACTATTAGCATTAATGTTTTGTTTATCTAGGTGACTCAAGTTTTAGTACCTTGGAAAACAATTGATAATGCATCCAAATTTGTTTTCTCTTTTGCCTCTCAGAGCTTCCGTAGAACTCAGACCTATCCTTTCTTTAATCCTGCTTCTCTACACTGTCTGCAGTATTGGGGTCTGAATGCTCAACGCATTTGCATATGCATGACATGTCGTTCCTGAAAGATATTTGTGTGTACTTTCAGTCCCAGTTTGGAAAAACCCAAAAATAACCTCTCTAAAGTAAACCGCTGAACTCTGCTTGCAGCATCGCTCCCCTCTGTTGAACCTGGCAGACATCTTGCCGTGTATAATTTTACTCTTATCGGGCCTTTGTGGGGGGGTTTCAAAGATCCTGGATTTGGCTACATTTTACAATGCTGCATGAGCTCCTGCCGTTTGATGTAAAAGTGCTTATTATGCATTCAGAGAGAGAGAAAGTAGGGGAAGGAGAAGGAACGAACGGCAGAGCTGATAGAACAAGAGGAGCGATTCATAAAGAAAGTGATTGAGACAGAAATTAAGATAGCCGAGAAGAAAAAAAGATGGAAAAGGTGCTCTTTTAATTTCCTATCTCTCTCTCAGTAACTCACAGTAACAGCATGTTAAATAGAAATTTCTTCATAGGCTTGGTATACATTTCCAACTTCCTGCCAAGGCCACCTCATTACAGCTTGATTTTAATCATAATTTGTAAGTAAAGATGAAAACAAAGTTGGTTTTATAATCCCAGAAACTGACCAAACAGACTGCATCTTAATAATATAAAAGCACTAATACGGCTTGTAGTCGACGCAGTGTTTTGTTACATTTTAAACACCTTGAGGAGGGATGAAGTCAACAGTGAGTTGCCACTGTTGCTTTTCTATTTTAGCATTAGAGCAGTTTATTCACTCTGGCGTTTCTTTTTCATCCGCAACCAGGTGGGCTCTTTCTTCATGATCAACTTGTGCCTCGTGGTCATTGCCACCCAGTTCTCCGAGACGAAGCAGAGGGAGAACGCCCTGATGAGGGAGCAGCGCGCCCGCTACATGTCCAATGACTCCACGCTTGCCAGCTACAGTGAACCGGGCTCGTGCTACGAGGAGATGCTACGCTACATCAGTCACCTTTATCGCAAGTTCACACGCAGACTGCAGAGGATATATTCTGGATGGCACAGGTCAGATATGGGCTGTTTTGTTTTTTATTTTGTACGTATCCAGTCGTGTAAAGATGGCGTGAAATTAAAGGTGCTGTATGTAAGAATTAGCCACCTGTTGAATTCAAACAAATCAGGGGCAGTGTATCACCAGAGTAACCTCTAACTGCTGCTAACGGTAGCGGTTACCAAGTAAGCACAGTTAATTGCAACTAGTGGTCATATTACCTGACTGTCTGGACTGGGGGGATTGTTGGTGTTGTTTGCTATCAGACGATCACTTCTTGAGGTACCATGTGGGTAAGGGCTAGCTGGCTAGCATGCTAACTTCGATAGATACACACGTCTTTGAGAAAACGTTAAAACTGTTTTTGTCTTCACATTCTGTTGATGATTTTAGCTGATTTTATGCTGACATTTTTACAAGTTCTTACAACGGTCTACAGCAGTGGTGTCAAACTGATCCAGTAAAGGGCCGCTGTGGCTGCAGGTTTTCATTCCAACCAAGCAAGAACACACCTGATTCGGCTTATTCAATCAACTGAATTGTCTTTACACAGTTGATTTGTTGGATCGGGTGTGTTCTCGTGTGTGTGTGTGTGTGTGTGTGTGTGTTACAGCGGCCCTGTACTGGATCAGTTTGACACCACTGCACTACATGGAAGACAATCTGCTCTGTAGATTTACACAGAAGACTCACGAAAACACTAACTCTTATTTTCAGGTGATTTATATACACATGTGAAGATAGAAGACCGTGAAGATTAACTCGGAGATGTAATTTTATTAATAAAGCCGTTTTGATTCAGAAACACAATGACTGACAGAACACGAGGGTTTTCAACAGCTGACTGAAGTGTCCTTGAACACACCGTCAAGGTTTCCTAATTGTCCTCACTTGCGACTGTGCAGTGTCGTACAGACTGTGATGGGCCGCTGATGCCAACACCGAGAACATCAGCGGCTGCCTGGAGAGGACGGACGGACGGATAACACCTGGTATTAGACGGGCCCCGTAGCTGCACTACTACTAGAAATCTACCGGTACAATAAAAAGAAAGCTGTTTTGTATGTAGTCTAACTGATTAGCTTAGTTTGCCACAGACTGATATCTTCAAATATGTCAAACTCCTAAAAAAAAAAAAACCTGCTGCCAGCTGAGACAAACCAGCCCGTCCTGCTTCGCCCAAAGGTTCCTGCGGGCGGGTGAATCACACCAGCAGAGCGTGGAGGACTGACACCGACTGGTGTCCCTCTGTATTTGTGACGGCAGGAATATTATTTCTATTATTGACATTTAAGGCTCGTTTCCCCCCCGACAGATATCTCTTGAGTTTACGGCGATTCAGCCGTCGTAAACTTTACTGCCGCCGCTCTCTAAGTTCTCTATATTCAAAACATTCAACTCCCTGAATTTATTAAGAGCAGCAGAATCAATAAAAACCTTAACGATACTCATCCCTATTGTTAACGCGCAGTTACAGTCTGTGAGAGTCGGTATTATAATAGGAACCCGCAGACTCTTTAACCTCAGGATCTCCAGCACAGCGGTGTTGTCCGCCTCTGTCCAGCAGGGAAGCAAAGTGCTTAAAGTTGAAAGAAAAATCGATGTTCATTATCATGAAGCACCTTAAGTGGTGCCTCGCCTGTTTAACAAATTCCGAGCAGGCCTGCCTGAAAAGCTTTTTTTTTTTTTTTTTTTTTTT
>OMLP01032880.1:5216-25874 GCA_900302685.1 Spondyliosoma cantharus | reverse complement strand
TACTGCGACATAGTAAACAAACTCTCTAGTCGATACAACACGGTGGTTGTGGCATAAGTGTAGCGCTCCTGAAATGATGCTAAACTAAAGCAAAATAACGTAATAGCCTATAATAATTTCCCGTTTATTTCCACTTGTTTCAGCCTGATGATGAGCGGCTCTAAGACACACAAGATGTATTATTATTTATGGTAACGTTAGCTGTTGACTAGGGATGGACATATCAGATGGAATAAAGTTATGCATGATATTTGACAGAACTGTCCTTCATTTTTGCCTCCCGTTTTATAACGTTATATAGTTTATGCCGATATAAGTTACATGCAAAGACCTATAGAGGACTCGAATTTGGCTGAGTGTCAAATGTAAGATTTCGTATTGTCCAGCCAGCCGCCGGACCAGGCACGCTGGAGACCGGATGCCCGTACCAGGACAGTGCTAATGCTTCTAGCGTTAGTTGTGCTGCTAACGTTCGTTTCTATGATCGCTGTCCAGCAGCTGGCTGGACATTGGCTACAACTACTCTCAGCTCGATGGACGATTGAGACAGTCGCCGAAGCAGTGGACTTTAGCGACGAAAGTGAGAACAAGAGACGGGGGGGAAGAAGTCGTGATGAAGCACACACACACACACACACACACACACACACACACACACACACACACACACACCGCTGGAGACCGGCTGCACGTGCTAACGTTTGTTTCTATGATCGAAATGAACAACTTTATTACTCGACAGTTCAAAGTATCCGAAATGTCCATCCCCGTCAAGCTATGATGCTAAGCGAAGCTCAACTTACGTGTCTAGAAGAGTAGCCTATTCGGCATCCGTTTTAAAATTCCTCTCAGCTTTCAACTGTCTCCACCGTTCAAAATGCATCTCCTATATAGACCCTCGCTTTGCCTCGAATTTTATCTTTGCGTTTTTGTGATTCATAACGAGGTCTTTTAGATTTCGTTGCCTCCGCCATTGTAACTCAGTTGTGACTGCCAACCTGTGGTTGCTCGACAGCTGAGACTCTACTGAGTGCAATGATTTATAGACAGCGGTGGGGGGCACCACATGCCAAAACATGATTTCAAAACATCAAAATGATTTGCGGTCCGCAAAAGATTTTTTTTAATGCGAATATTTTGGCTATACTGTTGTTGTTGGTGAGTTCAGGAGTTCAGTATGTTACATGAACATTATTCCTGAGTCTCTGTGACATATTAGGATGATTTTACGGCCAGTTGCTTTAGATTTCTTACATATTGTACCTTTAACAATGTTTGGCTTATGAGTTATTGATTCGGGAGGTTCGAATCTGTGAATATATTTCCAACTTTACCAAACTAAATCCAACCAAATAAGTCAGTTGCGTATCGTATCAAAACCGGCTGAGCTCGCTTGCGCACCTGTGCTGTAAGTGTCGCTCTTCTCTTTTGAGATGCTTCTGCTGTTTGAGAGGCTTTCACGTAACATCATCGATGTGATGATGAGACTCCACCTGCACCAACCGCGAACTCACTGAAGTTCTATTCAAGACAAGCCCACTACGCTGCACTGGCGCTTTTTACATGGAACTTGGACAGGGCCAGGGCACAAAGGCCACTGAGGCCGTACGATGATTTTTTTCTTCACGGGGCATCAAGGCCAGTGTGCGGGGCAATGGTGGCCATGGCCGCTGTGGCCACCGTGAAATTCCCACCCTGGTTTGGACTATTGTTCAGCACTTTCCTGACACTTTTTAATTCAACTGTTACCTGCCTATTTGAGTTTTGGGTTGTTTTATTCTTTTTCATTATTATATGATCTTTTGATTTGAATTATAAACTCAGGTATTGATGTCACTCAGCTTCAACTTCATTCACACATTGGTATCTATTCCTTTCAGTTGATAATTTTGTAAGAAGCTGGACCTCAAAATATCAGGTTGCAGGTCTCGATGGAATTCTTCCTGTTGATCAACACTAAACTGGACTACACTGTAGCCCTTCTCACTGTTTTGCCACCTCATAGCTGTTACAGCCTGATGGCGTTTTATTGAGGCTGGTGGAATACGTCTTCTGAGTGCTTTCTTGTGAAGTTGCCAGGAGTGCTAAACTTCAAGGAGCGTCAGGAACAAAAGCACTGACTGTGTACTGGAAGAGAGATGAGAGTCCCAGTTGGGGACATCAATAATTTCTGCAAATGCACAGGCAGGATGACAAATAGGAGATGAAAATGTGGCAGATAGATGACACAAAAGCATGCAGTGCTGTGACTGATGTTGCTACTTAAGCCGCTCGTGTTCATAATTAGGTGATTTATGGTGGTCATTGCAGACTCACTGCCAGTTCTCTTTCTAATCCCTGTCCATGCTGCTGCCTCGCCACCACATTAATATCATTTGACCATTTATCTACACGGCTCATTCTCGCAAGGGCCATACTTTAGTAAGTCTTTTTCATAGAATTAGCTGCTACTTTTATACATAAAACTAGGGCTTTCAATCTAACGCAATAATTTCAATTAATTATAGAAAAAGTAATGCGATTATTCTGCTTGGTTTTAAAAAAAACCTGCAGATTGATCGCACTCTATGACACCCCTCTACCAGCAGCTTTGTAAACATGATGGAGGAAGAAGACTAAAGCATTGCTCCAGCCAGAGTTTCTAACTATTAACGTTTTTTCTCAAACAAAGAATGCGATGTGGTTAATTGTTGAAACGGCACCGTACCCATGGCGTAGCCTGACATGCAGACCTCCCAAAAAATGTAATTACACGTTGCAGACCGCAGGGGATGTGATTGGACTGCTTGGAAGCATCCCATTTTATGGCTTCTCCTCTGGTTCTTAGTGGCGATGCTAATAACTTGGATTGTTTCCCCAACAAATACACTGACCTCTTTGGCTGTTGCAGTCTTTCCTGACAGGCTGGCTGCTACTCTTCTTGGATTACACTCCTCCCATAGACATATACATGTAGACACCACATTGACTCGCTGGACCATACGTCGCCGTCACAGTGTTCACATCTACTTGGATTTGACGCACTAATGTACTGTGGCAATGGGCCAACACAGTCAATAAGGCGTCAAAGTATATATGTCTATGCTTGGCTAAATCCTTTATTAACCACCTTGGATTTCGACGGTCAAGATCATGACATCATTTCGATCAGTATCTGACTTACAATCAAGATTGTGACACCTCTACTAACTATCGCCACTGAATTTCTCCTAAAGAGGATCAATAAAAAGTATATCTTATCTCACCTTAGCCTCAAGGAGTAAAACGCTCATTGTTGCTTGGCAATGCCATGAGCTCCTCCTGGATATCTCTCATTGGCTATTGTGAAAGCACATACGTAATGAGAATCCTGGTCGTCGAGATTTTAAATTCTAAATATCAAAATGTTTGGTATTTATTGGGGTTGCTCAGCCTTCACGACCGGCCAAAGCTCATGGACCAGATACTCGTTAATTGATTGAGTAATAACCATATAAAGGCTTGATGTGATTGTTTCTCTGCAGTTGGAATAAATATATTCTTTCTGCACATTTTCACCTTGGGGTAACCTTGGGTGACGTCCAAGATCTTACACATTTAAGACTTGTTGAACACTTCATTGGTCCAAAGGCTTGAAACATCGAGTTGTTCAAAAGATGACAGAGGCTTGAATCCACTGAACCAGAAACAATAATATTGTTTCCAGGACTATGTAAACATTTAAGTTGGAATCGCTAATCAAAATTATTTCAGTCAGATTGAAGATATATCGTCCACTTAACCTCAGCTACTTACTTTGTGTATTAAGTCAAGTTTTAGCTTGCTGCAACAATAAGACTACTGATCTCAGTCTATTTCTGTATACTGCAGTTCACATACGTTAATAACCCATCAACCACAGTGGCACATTTTGGCAATTGGTTGCCATAGGAGCTAGAAGTGGGAGACAGCTTTGACTTCCCCATGGTCAGGTCTGACTTCATGGCATATGACAGGTCAATCAGTTAGTGCAAAATGAAAGGATTTTTGTAAACAGCAGGGTTATTACAGACTGCAGTATCACCCCCTGTTGGTCACATGAGCTGCTACTCACAATCCGGATAACTCTCCTTCACAAATTACTGCTACGCTAAAAAGGGAAATCGATCAACAAGAGCCTTACACAAACTTTCTTAAAAACTAATCTGTATGTGGAAAGCAGGATGGTTGAGGGAGAGAAGAAGGGGGAGACAGTGTGTGAAGAGGCAGATATGGTGTTAGTACCTGGCCGAGGATGTCCCCCAGTAGCGTCCACATGGCCTGACCTTCACTTCGCAGCTCTCCATTGACATTCAGTAGCTCCTCCAGAGATTCACAAAGCTGCGAAACAGGAGAAGAGACAACATGAGGAAAGGACACCACATTTTCTAAGCAAACACAGATACACTGCAAAAGACGGCTATTTTCATTGTCTATATATCTGTATATTATTTTCTTGATTAATCATTAGCTGTTTGGTTGCTCTATAAAATGTTAGAAAATTGTGAAAAATGTTCATCAGTGTTCCCCGAAACTTAGGGTTCTCAAATGTCTTGTCTTGTCCACAACACAATAATATTCAAAAAGAAACAAGAAAAACTGAGAAGCTGAAGTTTTTCCTTAAAATGAATACTCAAACCAATTTGTTATCAAAATAGTTGGCAAATAGTTTAATGCCAACTCATCGATTTATCAATGCAGCTCTAGGTCAAAATTTTAAAACATCACTGATGATAACCCAGCCATTTAAATGATATATTGTGTACAGCTGCAGGTGAGCATTTGATTCTGCGCTCAGTGTAACTGTTTCATATTAACACTTTGATTATTTTGATGATTATGATTTGCGAGAGTGCAGCCTCGGGTCATGACTACTACTTATCCGCCAAAGAAAGACTTGTAATGGCATTCACCCACTGCCATTTTCTCCAAGGCCAAAGCTATGTGAGAACAACTCATGCAGTGCAATTAGCAACACACACTCCATTAATAATGTTTAACATATGCGGCACAAGACTGAATGCAACATTAACTCTTGTGACTTTTACTCTGCCGCTGTTTTCCCTTCCTCATCGTGACAAAGTGGCAGCCTCTTCACAGAGGTCACATGTTTGAGGAGAGATGGAAGAAAACCAAGCACAGGTTTCAGTTTTAATCACATAGCAAAGTGAGACCTTATCTATTGTGATGAGATAGTTGTACATGCCAGGCTGAACACTGTCCATAAGAAAATGAGGTAGGATGGCCACCTAATGGTAATAAAACAAAGTAAGACAATACTACATACCACTTGAAATTCATACATTGAATTTCTTTCATCTGAAAAACACATTCTCTCTCTACATTTGCCACCACTGCAGATACCACCAGAACATGGTGCAAAGTTCAACACAACTACACATAATATTAACACTGCAAGAGACGTGATATATTTACAAACTACTGCTTCTCTGTCTCCACAGGCCTCATTCTTAACATACTGCAGTGTTTCCCACATAATCAGACTTTAATTGTGGCGGTGGCTGTCCAGCTGGGGTGCCATTGAGCATGCGCACGGGTGTTGTGAGGCTTTCATTACCATTTTACAGACAGTTTCAAGGCCTGCCGCTCTTTGTGGGGGCTTGATCTCAACGATAAGGCCAAGAGTGTTCCTGTGCATTAAGTTGTGTTTTCTGCAAGTTTCCTTTTGGTACTTATTTGTCTCAGGTGCCAGCCGCTGGACAGCCACTTATGCCAGCCAGCAGCGGCTGGACAATACAAAATCTTACATTTGACACCTGAGTCCTCTTTAGGTCTTTGCATGTATATCGCCATAAACTATATAATGTTATAAAGGGGGAGGCAAAAATGAAGGACAGTTCTGTCAAATATCATGCATAACGTTAGAGCCACTCATCAACAGGCTGAAACAAGTGGGAAATAAACGGGAAATTATTATAGGCTATTACGTTATTTTGCTTTAGTTTAGCATCACTTCAGGAGCGCTACACTTATGCCACAATCACTGTGTTGTTCAGTATCGACTAGAGAGTTTGTTTACTATGTCACAGTATTTTGAATTTGAGTGTAGTAACTGCTTTTGGCCACATTCTTACATATGGCGCCTTTAACTACTCTGTAAAGGCAGGAACACACTGGCCCAGACGTTGGACATCTGAAACGTTTGTGGAGACTCGGACAAGTTTAGGAACAAATCTGTTTGGTGTGTTCAGCTGTGTTGGAAGCTTTTGGAACTGCGCGGACAGTGTCTGGTCAGATTCAACTTGCAAAGTCTGAGAGTGTTGGCGGTCTGAGGATTGGACATCATTGGATACTCTGATTGGTTGTGTGCTAGCTGTTCAATGACCATTCTGATTGGCGGTGTGCTAGTGAATCAGCGTGGTGTGTGGGGGGGCGGAAGTGACAATGGTAAACAAACCACTTAAACAGAGATGGCGCAGAGTTACAAACTACACTTCGTCGTTGCATCGCATTTTTTGGATATTTCTACATATTTCGGGAAGCCATGGCTGCATGGACCGAAGAAATGGAGGAACTGAGCCAATACTGTGTGCGCTTTGTTTTTCTAATCTCATAATCTATGGTCTGCACTCCCTTCCGTCATTTCCTGTTTTCATGTTTTGGATTACTGGCACGACACTAGCGCACCCCGATATTAAGGGGACTCATTGCATCTCGCGCAAGCACAAAACGTACACGCTACTGTGTAGTTGGCAGTAGTGGAAGCGGTATGTTTCAATGCAACTTTTCTGCCGAACGGGTCAGACGAGAGGCAACGGAGTGGTCGGATAAAGGCAGTTGGCCGTTGGTTTGAGTCTGGGCAGTGTATGGGCCCCTTAAGGACGTACCCACACAGGGCTTAAAAGCCTGCAACCCCGGTTGGGAACTGAAACTCAGTGCCCGAGTACTTAACCACAAGACAGCAAGCTGAACAACACGTTCACTTTGGCATTAAAAAGTAATGATGACCAAAGACAAGACTGTGAAGTGTCACAGAGTGGTTAGGTGATGTGCACCGCCACTGAATGCACTTCTGTTCTAACATTTTTAGTATGGACTTCATTTGGTAAGGGTGCCTGTTTACCATAAGTCACTGCTGCTGCCCCAGTGTTACAGAAAGGACAGGTAGTGCGCATCGGACTAGGCTCAAGTCACCTTTGGTTCAGTAAGTGCAGTTTGACATTCACTTTTTTAATGCATAGTGCATTTTTAATACACATCTGTGTGTAGATCATACATTTTTATTTACTTAGTGAATGTCAAGTACTTTTTTTGTTATGAAAACATTTGACCTCCCACTACCTGCAACTCTCTTCCAGTTATTCAGAAAAAAAACTTTTTTTCTGTGGATTTGGATTGATGATGCTCACCTTGTTGTACTCCACGTGCAGTTTTTCTTGCTCGCTCTCCAGCTTGTCTTTCAAGTTCTTCTGCTCAGAGATGTTGTCCTGGATCTGGATCATTCGCATGTTCCGCTCTGAATATCAATGGGACAAAAATCAATAGCAAGATCACAATCTATATACAGGAAAAGGCACATGAGAGAGTGTACTGATGGCAGATAGGCCCTCTGCTGCAGGCCTAGAATGCTCTCAAGGTGACTGGCATGGTGTCTCACACATCTGGTATCACAATCATTTATATGGAGAGGACATGAATTTAAACAGGATTAGACACAATAACTAAACCACCTTGTATTAGAGATATAGAGTATGGGGAGATTAATGCTTAAACTATTTCAACTTGGTTAAAATGTAAATAGAGAAATAAAGATGTAAAGTGAGCATTTTAATCCCTATCAGGTCTTGATGAACAAATTATCATCAACCCACTGAGGGCTAGATTCAAAATCACACCGCAAATCAAAGTGAAAGATTTATTGGCAGCGTTGGATGCACAGCTACATAAGATAACATACATAACAATGGCATCAATGCCTTCATCATCCAGGAACTGCCAACACACTTAGGCCACTTGAGGCCAGGCATTGTCCTGCACCAGGAGGAACCCAGGGCCCACTGCACCAGCTTAAGGTCTGACAATCGCTCTCAGCATTTCATCCTGGTACCTTACTGCAGTCATGGTACCGTTGAAAATGACATGGAGGTCTGAATAACCCTCCAAGCATATGCCTCCTCAGACCATCTCTGACCCACCGCCAAACCAGTCATAAGAAGGATAAGGAGAGAGCAACTGTCTGTGGCCACCACATGCAAAACCATGTCTTTTTTAGGGGTTGTCTTGCTTTTGACTCTCCATTTCACCTGTTGTCACTCCCATTTGCACAAAAAACAGGGGATTCACAATCAGTTGTTCTTCCTAAATGGACAAATTGATATCCCTGAAGTTTAACTGACATAGTGTTACCTGTGAAAATGATTTCCCATACATTTTTTTGTTCAGTGTATACATTTAATGTGAGTGCCTGAAGTAGAATATACCCATAGGAGTAGGTGTATATAGATAAGCATCCAGTTTTAAGCTCAGTGTTCTTCCTCAGGCAGCCCTACGGATAGCGTCAGTGCTGCTTTCTGACTACATTAAAGAAATATTTCATGTGCATTGTTTACTAAAGCTGCATGAGAAAAGCATGTGAACACATGTTTCATTCTTTAACAAAAGAATGCCTTTGTTTCCAAAGAAAAGTGCAAAAGCAATGCAGGCTTTCTCAGAGGAATTGGTTAGTGGAGATGGGAGGTTCTTTAATAAGCTTCATATTGAATTTCATTCAAGTGAAATTATTTCCTCTAATGTTAGTGCATATGCTCTTTAAGGCAAGGCAGGGTTCCTCCATTATAAAAAAATGTGGGAAACCATCACACATGTAATTCTAAGTGATGTACCATATGCAACTGGATGTGTTGCAGTTGCTTGAAGACGTTTCACCTCTCATCCAAGAGGGTTCTTCAGTTTTAACTAACTGGAGTGGAGTTGCAGGCTCTCCAGTTAGTTAGAACTGAAGAAGCCTTTGTGCCAACTAATCATGTTGAATTGAATATTGAATACTAAATTACATTAGTTATTAACTATCGATTCACGTAGTTCATTCAACTTTTTGCCCATCTGTGCACATGCATTTTCGTTTGTTTTTCTTTTATACTAATTACCCGTGATGAGCTCCATTTTGTCTAGCTCTTAATGTATATTGTTTATGTATGCCTTTCAAAAAAAACAAAAAATTCCCCATAGCTTCATACATGGAGGTGTCTCCATCTTGTACAGAATAAAGAATAATGCAGGAATGGCAGCAAAATGGCTAAAGCCATTTCAGCTTATTGTAAAATTGAGATGAGATCAGCTATATCTGCAAATACATAGTTGCTAGTTGTTTTGTATATAGTTCTGCTATCTGAAAGAAAAAAGCATTTCTCAGCTAGCTGAATATCACTTATCCCAGGTAGTATTATCCTCACCTAGGTAGTAGTTGACAAAGTCTGCTGTGAGGGCGGGCTGCTTGTGTTTCCTGCGTCCGTCCAAGCTGGCATTGGCATCAGATGTGTCCACAGGGAAAATGTCTGTGCTGATGCCCATCAGCTCTGCCTTCCTCATCAGCTTCCTGATGGCTGAGGCACTAGAGGTCAGAGGACGCGGTAGCTTCTCCCGGGGCACCCACGCCTGAGGCCGAGTGTTCCTGGAAAGCTCTGCTTTCGCCCTGTACTGCTGCAGGCGGGTAGTGATTCGGGCCTGATGGGACACACACACACATTCACATAATTCCACAGTCTTAAGGAAATAAACCATCACTGAGTTGCCAGGGTCCACACATTGTGATGTTTTCCCTAAGTTAAATCAATAATAAAAAAGGTAACATTTACTCTTGGAAAAAGTAGCCAATGAGATAAAAGAGATCCAAATAAATCAAATTTAACACCACTCCACTGAAAAAGTAACAAACGTCCAAACATTGGAATATTCCCCTCATCGTCTTCTCCTTTTAAAGTCATATGGGCTTATTTGAAAGTAGAAAAACACATGTGTTGTTCTGACATTTGGTTGCTGCAGCTGACATGAATGAAGAAATCTTACCTGAGCTTCAGGAGTAAGCTGTTTCTCTCTCTCCTGCAGAGAGACCTTACAGTAAGACTGTAAGGCCAGATAATTCTTCCTTTTCCACTTCCTGTCAAAGCGGTCTGCATGCTGTTTGCAGTACGCAAAAAATGGATCAGCAATATCCTGAGGACATAAAAATATACATCACCATTGGTAAAGACAGGGAACATTATCTCTTACAACTTTGACTACACTGACAATTGACAACCTTGTTACCTCCCGCCACATGAAGTAAAATAAAAAAAAAAATCAGAAACAGTTAGTCGAGCTGCTGGCCTTCTAGAAATCATTTGAGCCTAACTAGTTGCGATAGATGCCATCAGCACTTTGACTTATTGATAGAAGCTTTTTCGTGTGACTGACTGAATTCAAAGGTTTGCAGTTGATACGATGTTTATATTGTGAAGAAGTAGAGGATGTATGGTGCATTCTGCCTTGCAGCATGGACAGCGATTATTAATACTCCTGTTTTTGTTAAAAATACTGTCTAAAAATAGATATCACTAGTAAAAATGTAAAGCCGAGTGGCAAATATTGTATATACTTATTATAAAATGTATAATGACATGAACAATGCTATTTAGTAAAGTATAGTAAATTATTTAGTAAATAATAGCATACATTTATAAATGTGGTGCAAATGTTACGTAGTTGTTCAATGACAAATTAAAGCGGAATACATTGAAAACTTTCAAGGATAGGCTGGATTTTATACAACAAGCCAATGGCCCGTGAGAAAACAACAAACAGCACTAAAACGGCGAAACTAAATTAAATATTATAAAATAACAACATAAAAAGTACTTTTATCCATCTGATTAAGTATATCCGGCTGCAGGCGCAGCACAGATTTGAAGAAAGGTGAACTTCTGTGTCAGGCTGGACACACTGGATGCCTGTGTAGTTCATGGCGGCTGTGTTGCTGAGCTGCTGCTCACTTGTGCGTTTGTGTTCACATAGGCTGTGTTGCTGCTACTGCCTGCCCTATCTGTTTTACATGGAGTTTGCATTTGCCAAGAAAGCCAGAGGGGGAACGAGAGGGAGCGAGGGAGACAAAGTGAAAGTAAGAGTGCAAAGGAAAGAAACTGCCCCCTATCTGTGACATAGTCTACACATAGACATCAAAACTGTAGTTAAACGCTGGTATGACATCCATATGACTGTCTACAGGTCGTTTTCAGGTAGATTTTTACTAAGAACTGTGTGCATGTCACAGCAGTAATAGGTTAGACTTTGAATCTCTAGATCACGTGACACAGCAGCCACGCTTGACATGCACATGAGAATCCTCCATGCATCCAGTCCAAATGGTCTAACCTGTTAACATGGATGTAGAAATTAAACGCGAGAGGTAATGCCACATGGCTGCACTGCACATGCACCCAGTGTGTTCAGCCTTTAAAAAAAATGGGCATGTTTCATAGGGGGCATGGGTTTGTAAAGTCAGGCACACCACACTATATGAGATAATAAGAGAGGACACAGAGGAGCTAGGCGAGGCTAGTCTCTAAATCATATTTTTTCTTTACATTGTACATTTTTTCTATAACTTGTAAAGCACTTCATATTGCATTTGACCTGCTTTAAGGATGTATAAAATGTGGTATCAAAAAGGAAGGAAGGAAGAAAGGAAGAAAGGAAGGCCGGGATGGATGGATGGATGGATGGATGGATGGATGGATGGATGGATGGATGGATCTGACCTGTGTGTAGCTACTGTTAAATCCATCAATCAATTCCACTACCCATGAGTAACTTATACTTAAGGAAAATGTGCTACGTGTGTCTGTAAGTTGAAGCAAAATTTTGTTTAAATGGTCCCACTGAGAAAATAAAAAATATACCATGAAGTGATATGTAAATCTACCAATTTGATTGGGTGAGATAGAAGATTTGCTACGGAACCTTACAACCCAGTTAAGGGGTATTTGAGGTACTACATCTTCAACACTGGTTTAAATGTCCAGGTTTTTTTCTCACCTCCTCCGCTGCAGCCTCAGACAGGAGTCCCTCCCTCTGAGCACAGGTGACATGGAAATAAGAGCGACACATCCCTGCATCACAGCTGATGCACACACCCGTCCTGGCAAAGCGGGCGTCCTCACAGAAACTGCACTCCTAAGTGCAACAGAACACAACAAGGAGACTTCAAGTTGAAGCTACAACAAGGAGGAATAGAACACTGATTTCAGTGAGCCCACAGACACGTAGTGTCTAGTTTTTCCAATGGTGTGGATGCAGAAGACATAATCTACTGCACAACAATGGATTTTATCTTATGATCACTGGAGGCTTCACTTTTAGCAACCAGACCAAATATGTTAAATGTAAAACAGGGTGGCTAAAACGTTAAAATATCCTCCGTTTTACCTTGGAGCCAGATTTTATGAGGCCTTTTCATGGACGTTCAAAAGTTGTACAGTGGTGTGGTGTTTAGCAGTTCCAAGTGCCAAAAATGATGACTCTATTAACTGCTCTCAATTCTTTTATATGTTTTAATTTATATCTATTCTATTCACATCAAATGATATTCCAACAGTGTACACAGCACAACTGTTTTTTTCTCCTTAACTTGCAGTTACTGCTGGTGTTGTGATGATGCAGAATTTATTTCACCACTGTGAAAAAGCAACATATCCCTATGGTTCAGCAGTTTAGTGCCAAATAAATGAAATGAAAAAAAAATGTGGTGATGACATTAACGAGCTCAACACTGCATCACATCATCGCAGTATTGTGGTGATTAAATTTCAACTACTTTTAATCTTTACACTTAAACTGACACTTCGAACCCTTTCAGTATTTAACTTTTTAAGTACTTCAGCTCTAACTTCAACTCTCATTGTAGACATTGCCAAAAATAATTAACATTTTTAAACATTCTTTGAAATGTTTGAAATGTTTCAAGTGTTTTCAGAGAATGAGAGCATGCTACATTTCATTAACAGAATTTGGCATTTTCTAGTCAACGATAACTACACAGGAATTCTGATGAATCAACAATATATTTGGATATACATTCACGATACACTAATCAAAAAGAACATCTAAAAAGTGGCTCCTGCAGTATGGTAAACATGTCAGTAAAACCAAAATCAACATGCACAGAGTACTTGCCTTGGCCCCATATTTTGAATAATTCATCTCTGTCAGCGTCACTGGTCGTAGTTTATCAATGTCTCCAAATGCTACTCCAGGAACATAAAGTGCACAAACCACATGCACCCATCTGAAAATGAAAAACATCAAACTGGCTGATAAAACTTTTTTTTTTTTAATTTATGTTTTTTTTTTTAAGAGAAACACAACACACTCCAGCATCAGTATGCAAATCATGACCTGAAAATGTTTCAAGATGTAAAGTCATATTAAAAAAGGTGACATTTATCTATGGCTGTGGTTATTTTTGCATTTAGGGTGGTGAATTACTGCAGACAATAAAAACTTAGTATCATGAAATTGGCTGCAGTGAGTTGCTCAGACACTTCAAAAAGAAATGGATTCATAGATTTATGTAGCCCCAGACTCAGCTACAGTTTGGTGGGACACAATTCAAATGTGGACTTTAGGGAAGAGAATCCGAAGTCCAATATAAAGATATCCATCTCTAGCAAGCAACAGCTTCACAGTTTAATTTGCTGTGTTTTTCATGCTCTAGTGAAGTAGTAAATTCGGGTGCAGCCTGGCTGAGGAGCACTATCAGCGATAACGTGGCTGAAGTCTCCACGCCTCACATAACACACTCTTTTCTCTCACTCCTTTTCTTCCTCTATCTCGTCTCTTCCCTCCATCCCCTTATTTCACTCCTCTACCAGTTCTCTCTCTCCTCCTTAATCCAACCTCCTCTCTTTCCACCACTGAATATATGTACAATTTAGCTTGTACACATTATTGCCTTCAGCCTTTCAACCAGCTATGGTCATTAACTAAGGCGTTATTTGTTTCCGAACACGTTCCACTCGCTGCCTCTAGTAAATGGCCGTTGACCACCGTGTCAATGTGCAACTGTGTCCGACCTCCCGGCATCCGTTTCCTTGAAGATGCCATCCTGGTTGGGGCACAGCTCACAGCTGGGAGTCACTCCATTCTTACAGGCATCACAGAACCAGGGCTCTGTTGAATTCTCTGATGCGGAGCTCATGATAGAGTCGCTCTCACCATCCACGCCATAACATCCTGGAAACACAGAAAAGGATTGCCGATGCTGCAATATTAATGACATTATTAAAGACAACAGTCATAATAATAATAAACAACTTATTGTTTACTGTTTATCTTTTCTGTTATTAGAGTTGGGCAGTAATACAGTAAGATGGTATCCCGGCGTATTTAAAATTCAAAAATGTCCGTTTCGTTACTGTAATGAAAACATTCTACTAAATATATGTCTGTGTCCAGTAGCACCACTGTCTGTGTGTTTGAAGATGTTATAAAAGCAGTGTTTCCCATACAAAGCATGATTTTTTATACTCTGATACAGTGGATAACGATGTGGTTTTTAGGCCAACTTTCACCATTGCCAAACCATGTAATTGCATTGTCACGTGATCCACTGGGGTCCAAAAAGACTTTTTCACATAAGCTAACATTGTGAAAGAAGTGTCTGTACAATGGTGGATAATTGTTTTCATAATTGAAGTCAATTGCTGCAAAATGACTCAGAACCCTAACGCCGTCTCGATCAGCAAAGTCTTGACTGGTCACACTCATTGGCAGATCCCTCGAAGCCTTACGGTGTGATTTATAATCAGCTGCCGGTAATACAGTACACTGCTGGAAATTTTGGGTATTAGTTTAAGGTTTAATGTTATAAAAAATTGGATACCACCCAACCCTAATTGTAATCATTCTACTGCAACATTTAAATACAACTCACAGTTGTTAAGGACTACACCAATGATTTAGGATTGCAATATAGTTAAGTTGCAGGATCTTGGACTAAAAGAGGACTTGTTTGATCTAAAGAAACAGAGGCTAAGCTATCCTGACATCCTTACTAGTAAATGTCCATGATTTTCAAACTCTACAGTCTCATGCCCAAACAGAAATAACTCTGGTGACGTGAATAAAACATCTCCACCCATGCCTTGTGGGCGACACAGCTAGACTGCGGTTGCAATTCCAGACATTTATATTGTAAATTGGCACATGGAGATAAACAACGGACTGGTACTCTGGTAACTCTGACAGCATCTGAGATGTTTTTGGTTTATTTTCTTTCTCAGAGATCCTTAATTGATTTCTTTGGCAAGAGGTTTTACTCGGGACAGAAACCAAACTTTGTAACAGGCTGAATTTCTGTATATTGTTTTTAAACTGGATCCTTGTCTGACTCTTACCTGCAAAAAGCCACCAGGATGAAGTCAAGGTAAAGTACCCCAATAATCAGCAGCCAGAGACATACTGGCATTGTTATACTTTATGTACTGTATTAAAATGACTCAAATCAGTAGCCAATGTACAACAGAGTCATTACTAGTAACTGTACTATTTTTGTTATTATTATACTCTAGGAACCAAGAAGAAGACAAAAGGTTGAAAACAAACTTTGTCTGCTCTGGTCCATAGCTGTCAATGTACTGTGACACTGCAGCACCACAAACTAAACATCTCATCTAAAACATTTTTTTTTTAGAATAACACAAAGTAAGAAGAAGCCAAGGGAAAGAATTTTAATGGTGTCCTCTTAATTTTCTGAGGTTGCATAAACAATTACTTAGCTGATGTGGTTTCTATGGCAGCTATTACACCAGGCAGACGTGCTCTTCACTACCAATGAGGGCAGCAATCAGTACTCAGCCTCCGTTGGGGAGATAACACTCTAACTTCTAATTCAGTCAACCAGCCTTCAGGCTTTTTGAGCAATGGGAGAGACTCACAAATCAAAAGCTCAATGTTCTGCATGCATGTCACTGTGTGCCACACTGGGGCCGACTCCCCATCGAAAGCAAACACTGGGGCAGATGGAGTTGTTTATTCAGCTCTACACTTTGTTTGGTAGGTGCATGTCCTTTTCTGATTGAGAGACCATTTGCTGTGTGTCATGGTGAATCACTAATTTTGAATTCTCTCTGCTTTTCAGAGGCTGGTGGGGTATATCTACAGTTTTTACAGGCCACTCTATTGTGTAATTTTTTTTTTTTAGATCAAATCAAAGGCAGGATATGCCAATCAAGCTGCTGATTATAGCAAAGGGTCTATGAAGTCACAGCTGGACTTTGTCTTGACCTTCAAAATGGAATTACTACTTAGAATCTAACTAGCTAGATGTGAACAAAACTACTGCCCATTTCTATCTCCATTTCTCTCACAGTATGTGGCAAGGGTAAGAGGTCAAGTCCTGCTCGCTCCAAAATAGCTCCAATATAGGTATTACTGGAATACCTCTGGCATCATTGGGCATTCATCTTTACTGATTGGGCTTTGAACCGTGAAACTGGGAGTTGTGAATGAACACTACGTTGGTTTAACTGACTTGAAAACTTGAAACGTGGCACAGATCTTCGGTGTTCCTTTTGAACTGAGATACAAAGCTCTGACCGTTAAGCCACGGGTTGCTGGCTAATATGAGCTAAGCTGACAAAAAGTGATGACTCGTGGATAGCTTCATAATCCCTGAAGGAAAGATTATCCTTGTCAGAAATGACGAGCTTGGCAGGAAAAATACAAGGGGCAAGGTAGAGTTGACTGAACCTAGTGCTTTTAACTGAATTGAGATTTAATAGAAAGAAATGTCTGCCTGCCTCCAACAAAGACTAACCAACTAGGTGTGGATACATCCAGCAGTGAGAATATAAAATCGTGCTGTATGAAGACATAGGATTAAGGTAACGTAGGAGGGTTCCCATGGGTTGTTTAACCATATGATGAAAATAAGACCCATAAGCATCTCACATTACTGAACCCGCCATCGGTTATCCTGACAGAACGTTGATGCCTCACATTTTCCTCTACTAATCATCCACCTACAGTTATCTACATACCAAGGAATACAAATGGTTGACAAATTAAAAGAAGAATATGAACTAATGATTGAAAAATCATAATGAAGGTGGATCCCTCTAGACAGGACACAATGATCAGTGAATGATTTGATGAGTGTGAAAATGTTATGAATCATGTGGTATGGCCTTCACAATCACAAGGTCTCAACCCAACTAAAAAACAAAGGGAAATTTTAAGGCACCCTGTTACATAACAACCATCATCGAAAAACTAAATGAGAGAATTTCTTTCATCTTCATTGCCCATCCAGTAGATTTCCACACATTTGGAGAAACTAGGAGCACTGAAGTTGTTCTGGACACTTGTGGTGGAAAAACATCTTGAGGCAAATTGTGATTTGTGAATCTGGGCTATATAAATAAAATGAACATGAGTACAACAACTTTAGTAATGACACACTTTGCAGAAATTAGCTACTACTAATATTTTTTGTACTATCTTATTTCCACCTACCTAACTGGAGTAAAATATCACAAATGGTTCTCGAAAAACTTTGTTATTGGGGCCAGGACGATATGTCCAAATTTGATATCACCCAATTTGATACTGTCAGTGTCAATTAGATATGTATTGCAATACTTTAGTATTGTGATTCAACAAGTATTGCAAATCAAAATAATGATTGATTGCAGTTCTTAACACTTGACCATGGGACAAAGTTGGATCATACACCTCTAGGGACTGTATAGCATGAGTCATATTTCCAACAATGCAAATCCCTAACATTTCAACCTAAAATCCTACATCACATTCACATTACTGTATCAGAGAAGGATGACATTCAATGATGTGTTATTAACATTTACCTTTACCAGCAAAGCTTAATACATGAACATATACGATGAAAAACAGGCCTTTTTTAAAATTTACTCTCAAAGGCAAATAAAAGCAAAAGGAGAACTTGTAGCATGTAATGATGTCTGCCTGTATGACTGGTGGGAGTCTGATAATCAATGGCCAGGCTGGTAAAAACAGGACTCCTCTATGTGCTCTGTGTAGGTAGTTGCTTTGTGGACTTCAGCCCATTCCATCTTCGATCTCTCACCCAGGTCTTGTGTGTCTACCTTTCATGTCAGCCTCTCTTCTCATATGAGTGGGAGTGATAGTGTCCGGACAGTGGTGCGAACACAAGAACAAAGAGAAGCACTGAAGTCAAGCAGCCAGACTAACTCGTATGAGCTCTAGATACTGACAGCTCATCTCTCATCTCTGCTTCAAAGTCTTTTTTTGTTTGACCTTGCCTTAACCTTGAACAAGGTGCTTTGTGATCCCTAAAAAGGAGCTAACATGTTATGAATACACCTTTTATTTTAGATTTTACTTTTTTATCAAGAATCTGAAATATACAGTATCAGAAATTGCAAATACTCAACTAAAGTATCATTCAAGTACCTTAAAATTGTACTTGTACAGTAGCCTACTCAAGGAATGATTTTTACAACTGTGATTGAGACACCTTAGATACGGTTTCATTACTGTATGTCTCAAGTGCAGTATCCTGCAGAACTGCACCTCTCTAGGGTTACAAGAAAGAGTCAGGCAGCTTCAGGACTCCTCAGTAACATTGCTGCAGTTAACTTATTGAGACTGAGAATATGAATGGCCCAGATAAGTGCAAGAAATAACTTTACAGGCTATCATTCTATTGTGAATCAACAGGCTAAATATGGATATAATGGACCAGTTAATGAACCTGGCAAACTAACACATTCAAATTATTTCTAAAAGAGTTAACATTAGTCTACATTATCAAAATGTGGGCAGGACATTAAGTGAGCCCACAGAGGTGAATACAGACAGATAGGCAGCGGCTACAGCAGAGCCAAATTAGTGCATTTTTAAATTGATCAACTCTTATCGACAATTTGAAAAATAAAACGCTGATATGCCGGATACCAGAGATGATCCTTGCCACTGCTCCGCCACCCAGCCTGTTCGCTTTAACCAACGAGCCCAGAGACACTGCAGTTGCAGCAAAAAGCGGCTCCAGAGGATGAGTGACCCAGAGATGAGCAGCAGAGGACCTCCAGAAGGCCTCTTCCCTAGCTATGTACCCTTCATCCTTTATGTTTAGTTCATTTGTTCCATCTTCTCCTCTTCATTTCATCTCTTTCTTTACATTTTAGTCACATTTGCCATCTTTTTATCACGTTTCCATTCTTTGTACTTGGCATACTTTCTGTGGTCAAGGCTTTTTGTGGTGACTGTGTGACCCACCTTAACTATGCTGCCTGGCATTCGGCATCAATGGCCACTTAACATTGGCGGTGTGTTTGTGTATCTGAATGCAGGCTTTGTTTTAATCTGCCTGAGTGAAAGGCAGCAATAAAAAGGTGGTATGGAATTTAATTGATTTGGGAATTTTCCCAATAACAGAGCGGAATGGATTCGATAATGAAGCATAGACACGGAAAAGAGCGCAGAGTGAACAGATTGAAGCATTTTCAATATGGTAAAAGTGGGTGTGACTTGTCCAGCCTTAGTATAATGGCTGTGATGCCACAAACCCATTCACCAATTTAAAGTAGTATAAACAGAAATCTTCAGAGATGACATTCTCATGTTGTAAATCTCAAGGATAAGATTATAACATGATAAATTAAACCTTCGTTAGCAGATTAGATCCAACCAATTTGGGGAGAAGTGCATTGGAACTCAAAACATATTGCAAGAAGTAAGTTCCATATTTTACTGCCCCAGAAGAAAAGGAACACCATTCGTGTCCTTGGAAGGGTAGATAGGAACTGGCCACAAGTGCTGCCACTGTCTCTTCACTCTAAAGCCTCCACTGCAAATCACTTAGTCTCCCTTCTGTGTCTTCTCAGGGAGATTAGACATGTCTCGAAGGAAGAAAATATCAACCAACTAAAGGAACAAGATAAATGTAAGACCTGCTACTAATATCTCATGTCTGCAATGGAGAATCAGTGATTAGAAATGTGTGTGTGTGTGTGTGTGTGTGTGTGCGTGCGTGCGTGTGTGTTGTCCCAAAGTTGTGCCAATCACAGTGATTTGAGCTGTGTCAGTGCAGTGCAACTTGTGTGTCAAATGGCAAGTTTATGTTATGCGTGATTAGGGCATATGGGAACTAACTGATTATGTAACTCTATATATGTGTGTTAACGGTCAATGTTTTCTGTGCTGTCAGTGCTGACAGTGTTGTCCTGTTTTATCCATTGGGAAAGACCCTGGAACTGAGGCTCTAAATGAAATGTCCTAGAAATAAACTCTCTTATTTCAACTATGTCAGGATCAGACAGGACTGGATCATTGTGATACAGTTTAAAAAGTGACACACGCCAACAGTAGAGCTGCAGACTCTGCATGCACAGCGATCCACCAATCACATTAGTTCTTAATCAGTGTACCGAAGCAGACCACGCCCCTGCACATGGAGTGAGACGCCGGTAACAACATTGAAAAATAAGCAAGGAACAAGAGAAAATCGCAAAAACAAAGACTTGGTGCCAAAATGAAAAGCAACGTCAGTTATCTGGAATTATTTCGGCTACAAGAAGGATGATATTGACCAAACACCTGTTTTGTGTCGACAGTGCCTTGCATCTGTTGCCACAACCAGAGGTAACACAACTAATTTGTTTGACC
>OMLP01032878.1:0-33605 GCA_900302685.1 Spondyliosoma cantharus | reverse complement strand
GGTGAAAAATTTGGGAAATTGTTACCTAATCAGCTGAGAGGACTCAAACAGTGTTAATTTCGTAGACTAAGACTATGACGAAAAATGTTCGTCAACGAACCTTTTTCACGGACGAGAACTAAATAAAAACTAAATAAAAGTCAGATATGATGACGAAGACTGAGACTAAGGATAACTGACACTATAGTCCACGAATAAAAACGAGACAAAACTCGAAGGCGTGACGAATGGAGAAGAGATCCAATCAGAAGTACTCTTTGCGGGACAAGTTGGGAAGAAATCCAATCAGAGCGAATCTTTTGAGGATACGTTGATCTCATTGGTTGATCTGTGCGGAGGGAGGCAGCCATTTTAAAATGCCGCGGCAAATGCACGCGAGCAACAACAGGTAAACAAACCTGAAACAAACGCAGCAGCTAAGAGGAGAACAAAGTAACACAACGGTGTAGCCTACCATGTCCGAGGGAAACTGCATGTCTCGTGCACAATAGACATGTCAGGACTAGGGCGAAAACGAAGAATTGACATTTGGTCGCACTTCACATATGACAACAAGACCGTCTGTACAGCGTGTGGAGCAAAAATCTCTGGGAAAAACACCACCAACTTGAAGCGACATTTACAGACGACTCATCAAGAAATACATGCGAAGGTAAGCTACGGTTATTTTATCATATCAACACCCGTGCACTGTAGATGTCGTCGACTAATATCTGCTAATGTTTAGTCTACTAAAACTAGACTAAGACTAAAAGATTTCAGAAGACTAAAACTAGACGAAGACTAAATGGTGTGTTATTCAAAAGACTAAGACTAAGACTAAATCAGAATTTGCTGCCAAAATTAACACTGTTGATAACAGTCGAGCCATAAAGATATATGCCAATATATAGTCATAGTCAAAGCGACACATGTTGGACACAGGAAATTACATCCTGGACTCTCCCAAACACAGATCAGTTAAGAGATGCGTACACAATAATCGTCAGGCAGCATCCCCCGACGCGCGTGGTCTGCGAGTGCCCGTTGATCACTGCTTTCAGCTTTAATTTTAATAATTGTTTTCTTTATTTTTGATTAGGAGGATGCTCTGCTTAGGGACAACATTGAGACAGCAATGTGATGTGGCACAGAAACATTAAAGGGAAAACCTTCCTTTCCCCAAGTCATCACCATGGACAAGGAAGATCGCTTGAGGGAAGTGGAACTGCTACGTCTGATGGCCTGGACGAAGAAGAGATGAATGAACTAAGGGAACCGTTCGTGTTCCTTTTTAGTTAGCAGGAAGATTATGAAGCATTTTGTAAAGAAATTATGGACACAAGGCAAATGCAGGTGTTTTCTGCTTCTGAAAGAAAGTGAAAGAAAGGAATGACGTGTCCAAGTGTACAGAACCCTCACACTAACCCATTACAAATGACCCCTACAAATGTACATGGTTCATGCATTGTACAGACTATCTTTGGATTAATCATATAAAGTAGGTTTCTCACCTGCTTCAAGCTGAATTTCAGAGGTGGGTGGTGTGGTCGATGTGGTAGCCATACGGTCCATACTGTCAAGTTTGTCGTGTCATTCTATGTCATTTAATAAATTAATTAATAAGGTTTGATATAAAGTAGGTACTGTACAAATAAACGTTATTTTGTTTGCCTAAAGCCTAAATTTACTGTAATTGCTAACAAGCTTGTACCATTCAGTCACAACAACAACAATGATAATTGTTGTGTTATTATTATGATAACGAGGCAGGGAGTTAGGTTAGCATGAACTTTACTTGTTCTTCAACTCAGGTAACATCCGGGTCTCAACCATTCAACAACAAACACTGTCATTGGTTGCTATCTCCCACGTCAGTTAACCCCTTACACAACAATAATAATAATCATAACAACAACAACAACAACAACATAGCAGTGCCTAAGAGACCACAAACAATTGGATAAACTTACACATTTCTGAGAGTGGTGTGGATGTTGCATCAGAAGGCTCCTCTCCAGCAGCTGTTAGGGGCATCTGGAAATATTTTTTGCGAGCATCTAGACAGATAAAGAGTAGATTCACTTATTACTGTAAATAAAAATAAAAACTACAGCAGACAGAATAGGACAAACAACTGTTGCAGCTTGCAGCAGTTATTTGCATACGAGGTGTGTTCAACATAATATTTATAATTAACTTATAATAAAAGATTCACTAAAATTTCACAATAAAGAACACAGAGTGCAACCTGCACCGGTGGCGCATCCGGACAAGTTGGCCTCTACTTTGATTCATGATTAATTTATCCTTCTTAGTAAGTTAGATATCAGTGTCATTGTCTAGCGTGTTAAGCCAGCGTTGCTTTATTTCACGCTAGCTAGCAAGCTAATACAAATGAAACGTCTTCACACAAAACGGCATTTTAAAAAAGATGACATAATGTTGCCTTTATATTGGGACTTCTCCTCCTTCTCCTCTTTTCTTCTCTTTAGCTACTGCACACACAAGGGCGTTGACGGCCGGTTCATCTCACAAAATATCAAAACATAACCTGTCTGTCACTTGACATGGCGTGACCGGACCTCTGTGGCACCTGTCTGAATCTGACCACACGTCACGTGACTCAGCACCATAAGTGAGAAACATGCCATTGTTTATCTGTTTCTTTATTTTGTTAATATTTGTTATTTTCAGAACACGAAGGGGGGGCGCCAACACGGGCATAAAAAATTATTAGTTTTTTTTTATTTCTCCCTTGAGGGCGACTGGCGGCGCCCCTCCAGCAGATGGCGTTCTAGGCGACCGCCTATATCGCCTATGCCTAGAACCGGCCCTGCATTTGCGACATATTGGTTTCACAGTAATGGGTCTCAACTTGTAAGATACTGACTTTTCCCCTCTTATTCCTGAAAATGCTGCATTTGAACAATTTTCTTGGTTAAACTTTGTGATAACTAAAGATGATATAGATTCAATGATGAGAGATTATGAAAATAAAACATGCATTTCGCAGACAGAAACTTCTGCGGCAGTCATGTAACTTGTATGCAAGACAAAAGAAGAGAGGCAGGGAGGAAAAACGTTTGTATCTCTACATTTTAGAGCCATCGTTGGGAAATCTGTACATTTTTAGCTGCGGATCAATGTAGCTAATGGACATTTTGATGCGAGAAACACTGTTCAAGTTCGCTGATTTAAACTGTACCTTCCAACAAGTCTTGAACACTACGCCCAAAATAACCAACCACATATAGAGATACAGCCATCATGCAATAAAAGGCAATTTTATATGCAAATATAGACAGATTAACACATTTATACCTGCTCTATAATGTATGTGCTGCTATAATATTCCTTAAAGTTTCATTATGCTAAGAGAGAAAGATTCCAAAGTGATATCTAGAGCATCAAGACTGGTTCGCAGAGAACAAATGTACTTCCCCATGGTTTTTTGGGCTTACAGGACACACCAACTCTGGTTTACTCACACATATAATAACGGCTGTTGCCATGGTTTTGTTGCTTCATTAAGCACCATGTTAAGCATACACAATGTTATGTTATAGAGCTCGGAGTCGGTTTCAGTGTTTGGACAATGGAAAGCTGGAGAGCTTTATTTAGGACGCTGTGATTCACTGTGCTGTCACCACAATGATGACTGCTCTCTGATTTACTGCCGCTTTCTGGACCCACTGGGTTTGAGCAGATGCTGAAAGCTGAGTGAACACATCATTCAGCAAAAAATCCATCATAGAGAGAGCCTGTGTCTCAGACTGTCAGACAGGACCAAACAGCATCTTTTATTAGAGTAAAAATACCATACATACATACATACATTTAAAAAAGGCTCTAATATAAGTGAAAGTCCTGCATCAAGAACCTGACATCAGTAGAAGTAGATTATAAGAATTTGTGCCTCAAAGGTAAAAGATGGCTCCTTCTTCATGAAAATGGCCCCTGTGGATATATATTGTTGTATATGACATATTTAGATTGTTAATAGTACTGATTACAGCTGGTTGAGGTACTTATAATTATAAAAATATAATAAAATCATTTATAATTACTTTACTCCATGTACAACATGATAGTCCATTTCTTCCCAACCCAGGTATTGGTTCCCCTTAAAGGGTCAGAGGATAAAGTCGGATGGTCGTGGACTGGTTGTAGTCTTCGGTTCTTAACCAATGTTGACTCAAGTGACATTAGTAATAATAATGTTAATAATAAACTTTATTCATGTAGCATATTTAAAGACAAACAAACACATAGTTACAGCGTTTTACAATGAAAACCGAGCTGAATAAAGCACATAGCAAGTAAAACAAGCTGGCGGCAATAAAAGCCAAACTCATGAAACACAGAGAGAGTATAACAGAATGTCATGAGGCAAATAAAAAAGAGAAGAAAAGAAAAAAAAAGAGAAAGCGATTTAAAAAAAAAAAAAGTGGGTTTTCGAAAAGTGTTTTTAAAAGACGAGGCTGAGTCTGCAGCCCTGATCTCCTCAGGCAGGTCGTTCCGAAAGTCTGGGAGCCCTAAATACAGCAGCTCGATCACCGATGACTGCTTTACTGCACACAACCACAAAAGGCTGTTCAGTTCTCCCCAAGATATGTAAATGCTGCTCCCGTTTTAGGTACCTTAGTCACTGCACTTAGTTACTGTCCAAGACTAGGACCAAGTTAACAGCGAGAAAATGATCCGGAATGAAGCAAAATATGACCCAAATCCATTTAATTTAAAGCTTCCCAAGAAAATGGGTTTGATTTTAAGACTTTTCGAACCTGGATAAGTCAGAATCCGACCCTGTACTAGCTATATATGAATAACTATAATATCAATATGTAAATAGCCCATCTTGTTGCTGTTGGTCTCCTTTTCTTCATAGAGGCATCAGTACTAGACTGAGACCGTTTCATAACCAGAGAAAAAAGTCCTTGTAGTGTATTTAAGAACAAATATTAGCTTAACTTGTGTACTTTCTGGTCACAGAACATCTTGTGCTCCTTGGAAATTGTTCTTTGCATTTTTTTTAGATGCAAAGTAATGCTCAGGCACTCCTGAAATACGCCTCAAGTATGGGTATGTGTTGTTGCATGAAACCACAAAGTGCAGAGATGTCGTGCAGCTTCACGTCAGCTGAGAATCGGCCTATTCTTCTGTGCTCGGTGGTAGTTAGGGTTCATGAGAGACTTAATGAAAGCCTTGGAAATGTCAATCGTACGACGCTTCCAGAGATATTCGATCCGTAGAAATAGAATTGTAATTCTATGCTAAAACACAATATACCTCTAATTTGACTGAGCTGTGATTGGAGCTTCGATTGCTATATATAAGTTTATAATAGCTCATGGCAATTCTTCTGCTCCAAAATACAGATGACTTGAGATTCCTGCTGCTTCAGCTGAGATAGAATGAGCCATTTTGGGGTTAGAATTGGCTTTCGTGCTCCCCTCTGGCTTTTATTGTATGGGTTACAGTAAGTTCAGTCCTAGATAGCAGAAGGAGGGCGTTTTTGACTCCAGCGGTTGATATCAGGGGGCGCTGGGACACTTTTAACTCCCTGGCCTATCTGTTGTGGCGAAGGGTGTGTTCGCCTGTGGCGAGGATTGGCGCTAAATGTCTAATTATGCAAGATCCAACGTTCTCCACTTTCCCAGGGTACAGTAGCAGTAACTTAATGTGACACACGCTCTGTAATCAGTGATGTCAAACACCGCATGAGGCGCAGTCTCACAGATAAAGCGTAGAAAGCTATCGGGGACCCCGCGGTGCTGAACACACGTCCCTTCTGTTGTCAGAGCTTTAATTATGTTTGTTTCGCATGGAACGGAGCAGGAAGCCATTTTTTGTGGTATTCATCACCTGCAGTTTGCTGAATAGCCTCTCTGAGTGTCAGGAACAAGAGACACTGAATTGAGAGTAGCAATCTTAATCAGGCCTCCGTGTAAATAGCATTGATTTACTTATATTTTTACACTGAGGTCTATAAAATGAACTCTTAATGAAAGGCGATATGATCTTATGCACCGTATGGATGATGAAGTTCATTTGTACGAATAGGTGCGGAACGGGGTAGCAGTTGCACCACCAGATTGCAGTTTCCACCCAACTTTTAGATTACTTAGCAGGTCTGTTTGTTTCCTTTCCCAGAAACCCAAATGGTCCAGAGATGAAAAGGTGCCAGACCTGGAAACGGCACACAGGCCTCCTGAAAAAAATAACAGGTGGACGACCACAGCCGGACCCCTTTGGGCCGAGCACTTAACTCTCCACCTGAAGTCCACTCATTAGAAAAGAACGGCGTAAACAGGCGAGGCAGCCAAAAAGACCTTCCAAAAACGTACTCTCATTCTTCATCTAAAATTAAGTCATTAGTTGACATTACAGTACGGAACATTAAGCCAATGCCAGTTAAGTTGTTTAGGAATATATCTATTTCTGGTCGACCTCAGGCTGGAGAAGGAAATTAAGTTTCTGTGTACAGCCAAAGCTGTGTTTGATATTTCTGTGAGTTTTTCTGGCAAGTTCACTGCAAAAAATCGGTAGTTTTGACACTCTAATGGACTGTATGAAAACACAGGGTTGGGGAGGGAGGCTGAACCTGTTTGACCTCATTTTGTTGACCCTTTCTGAGAGCAATTGGGAAGTTTACTCTCCCAATCCTGGCTAGAGGAAGAAAGTGTGGATTGAAGACACGCAGGCAACGACTACCGACACACGCAAAGAGTGAAGTAAGTCTTGCACTGAAAACACGTTTCAATGTGACTGAGCTGTTTACTGCCACAGAGGCCGGATCAATAAACCGGCGCAGGGTGGGTGATGGACTGGAGCTTGGATACTGCAGGGCTGATACAGTAATTGATTAGAGGCGTGCAGGTAGTCCCAGTCAGCACCGAGACCACTAATCACCACGCCTCCTGAATAGAAGCTGACCACTTACAGAGGGAAGACAGAACGGGGTGGGGGGGGGAACGGGACACACATGGGAGGGAAAAACACAAAAGACGCATGGAAAAAACTAGTGCTGTGGTCTTAACCATAACAATATCATAATCGACTTCGTAGGGGAAACTAATTATATGGAAATGTTATTTTCGAGGTTCGGATAACCATCCTCAAAGTGGCAGTTGTGCACAAAATTATTCTCCTAAAAAAGAATTTCAGTCAAGAATGAAGTTGCGCTGAAAGAGGCAAACGTGGAGATTATTATCACCGCAGCGCGGGGTTATTAGTTATCTAAAACTTCTATCTAAATCTAAAATCTAAAACTAAGATTACTAACTAAGTAAGTAGTAACTAAGTCAGCACAAGAGGCACGAGGAGGCATTGGTGCATATGCATTGTGACATGTATTCTGAAGTTCTTGCCCTGGATAAATCTCCACGCATTACAACAAAAAACCCACACATACGTCCCTAACCCTAGCACCAATACTTGAACTCATAAAAACCAAACTAAAACTAAACATTTATACACAATTAAAACTGACTGAGAGGTTCAAACCAACTCTGGAAACTAACCGGAGCTGAAACCAAATGAAAACGTACTGACAACCGATGAAAGATCTATAATAACTCTGCTGTAGAGAGGGTTTGACTGTATACAGTTCGGTGTATATAAGCCATATCTGGGTGCAGCAGGGCAGGGTGGGTGTCTGTGGTGTCTGCCTCTGCCCTCTGTGTCTCCAGTGGGCCACCCTACACATTTCTCCCAGTGGCGTTGTGCCAAACCCCAAGGTAGCAAGCCATGAAAATGAGAGCCTTAGGGAGCTTTAAAAAAAGACGTGTTTTGATCATCCTCTTCATCTGCTTATTCCCATACTTGTTCGGCTATATCTATAGAATTAGTTTTTCCTTGGGAGGGTGGGAATTAAAGTTCAATCGTTTAGGTTTTCTGCTACCTTACCATTATTGCTACCAGAATTGCTGCAAATTAAGATTCTCCTTGTCCTCCCGGCTACCACTAGAGACTGAAAAATGCGTCATAAGGGACATGATACAGTAATTTGTGGCTTTGACTATAAATATGATGCATGATGCACAGTGAGGCATTGTGTATTCATTTCTCCCATAGGCTTTATTTAGTGAGGGTACCTGCTGCAATATTCATAATCCTGGGGCAGCGCTTACTTTATGGTCCTGGTGCCAACGTGTGGAGTATATATCTTATTGTATTTTTATGATATCACACAAATATATTGATAATAATAATAATTGACTTAAAGGTATTAAATATTTCATACGAGATGTTCTAGCCCTTTTATTTTGTTGACACTTGCTTTTATTCATCTTTTGTTGATCCGCAGAATCTTTTTCCTTCTCTTTCAGTGTTATTAAAACCCATTATAGTATTGAAGAAACCTTGCCACAAACTGAGCCTGCACATTTCACAAAGGTGACAGAATACAGAAATGAATACAAAGCACCGTTGACACGACCGGGTGGTTTTGGTGCCCGAACCTCAACAGAGCCTGAGCACAGCATTGTACCAAGAAACAGAAAATTCATCCAAAACAGACTTAAAGCTGCAACACAAAGAAGTGTTCAGTTTCATACGTACTCAGCTAACATTTACTCTGGTGATTGAGCCGGGGTTCCACTTGACCCGCGTCTTACTTGAGACCAAATGACTTAACTTACATGTCTGGTAATGAGTTTACATCGTGTCATTCTTCACAGTGACTTTATTTAAGCTCAATTAGACTCCAGAGAAGTCTAATTCACTGTAAGCCCTCTTATAAACAAACTATTAAAAAACTCCAATAAAATAAGTCCTAAAAGACTTACTGGGATTTGGGGATTTACAGACAGAGAGCATATGGAAATCCATTGTGTTTAACCATTCAGTGTATCAGTTTCTGAGAATCCACTCAATTTAACACAAAATATCACATTTATAAGCAATTTTTTTTTAAATAAAATTAGAAGATTTGTGAGACTGCAAGCTGTTTAAACAATGTTCAATATGTTTGTTTCTTTGAGTTGTTGGAGAATCAAACGTGAGAGTTAACAAATTTCACAAGCCACAAGGTCCTGTGCATCCCATAATTCTCCTCCTCCCGGTCCATACAAAACAAAACAAAGCAGTCATATGTTAGCATGTAAACAATTACGTCCTCTGCTCCAGACGGCCAACATTTTTTCGTATATATTTAGAAAAGCACAAGAAGAAAATGTTCTTGTGTTTCCTCCCTGCGCTGAGTCTGTGGCAACACGGATATTTATAATGGGAGACCAAAGTCTGGATACCCACCATACTTCCCTCCATAACTGTTCCCTTTTGCATCCAATCCACTCCCCTCATGTGTGAAATGCCCGTCTGGCCCGTCACCCTGCAGTGATCCAGAGCCCCCTCCTACTCACACTGCACTGAACTCCAGATTGCGAGAGCATTGCATTCACATGAACAGGAACTACTCATTCTTGTAAACAATTAGATCCCTTTAAAGGATAACGTTACCCAAAAATGGAAAGTCATTAGCTACCCCACGCCCCGTGCCGATGGACAGTCAGATAAGGTTTCATAGTGCAGTTTAAAATGGTGTTGCAGCATTCTTCTTTAAACAGCTGAGCTAGATGGGGATTTAGAGAAATAAACTTTAAATAAAACAGCTGAAATATTAAAACAAAGGCTCCCTACAACTCGTCCCCTCCCATAAATGTCGAGCATTAGCACGTCGAAAGTGGGCGCACAAGCTCAACCGCCCCTCAAGGGTGTAAATATCATCTTTTCAGTTTTGGATCTTGGGGCTTCTGGAGACTTGGCCAAGCTGTAAAGATCCATTTTTATGTTTGTTTTTTTCTTTCATTGTAACTCCAGAGATAGTTCTGTTGACTTCCACCGACTTTCCATCCACATGGGCTTAGTATCAAATCAATTTGGGATCTCGGGGGCTTCCATGTACTTAGATCACACAGGACAAGCTGACACATTTTAGAAACTTTTTAGAAAATCTGCTTTTGTTGTTTAAGAGAGAATGCTGCAACACTATCCTGCTGTGAAGCTCCATAAACGTTTTACTGAGTAAAAAGCATCACCTGACTTTTCATGCGCCTTGTGAGTGAGTAGATCATGACTGAATTTTCATTTTTTGGGTGAACTTACCCTTTAATGCTTTTTAAATAAATCAATTTAAGTGCTCCAAACAGGCCCTCTGGAGTCTTAATTTAGGCAGAAGAAGGTGTGCTTGTGCTTGTGTCCGTATATACTTTTGGTTAGTTGGTTAGCATCAAAGATGAGAAAAACATTTTTGAGGCGTAGCGTGACCACAGGTGTTCAAAACAACATTAATGCTCCCCCTGGAGAATGTCCGTGAGAAGGGGAAAGGAGTGGACACGATCCCGTCCTCAGGTCCACCCAGTGGTCACCGGTCATCAGGCACGGCCCAGAGCTCAGCCAGTCACAGAGCGGCAGCCTGTGAGAGGCTCCTTCACATCTCAAAACAAGTGAGAAAGAAGTGGACGCTTTGTGCCTCTGATAGCTTTCCACAGTTTATCCAGGAGTGCTTACAATGACCAAACAGTGGATTTAAATTAAATGCATGGATTGTCAAAATTACAAAGGAGCTGATACCGAGGAGTGGGCGCGGCAAATTTCCTGCAGCCACATGAAAGACAGACGCCAGGAATGTGGTTTCCTTGGGCTTCCTGCACGAATCGGTTTATTATATGAGTCAGAGGTTAAATTTATTCACTCAAAGTGAGAAATTTGAGTCTTAGCTTTAAGTCAAGTGTATTCTTGCAGCCCCTAATCCTGGGTAAACTCTAAAAACAGCATTAAACATTGCATGACCCTCAGTGAGAACAATGAGAAACTCCTCATTAGGAGAGAGATCTTGGCGAGGCCATCGCGAAGACATAATCCTTTCCAACGTGCTCATAATTCACTATTTATCTACACTGCAATTAGTCACTCACCACAGGCTAAAAAACTTACTGTTCCAGCTCCTCTAGGCGTCTCCTTAACTCCTGTCCCAAAATGCATCGGGCTGAAGAAATACTCTCAGTTTCTGGTTAGCCTTAATGACTAAATTACAACAAAAATAGACAAATGCAGCTGGAGTGTCATTTAACTTAATGACATGTGTTTAAGTTTATTTATCAGCTTTCCATACTGTACATGAGGACATACTGGAGTTGTGTGTATTATTATATTTGTCATGTTCCCTGATGATATAAGGACGGTGTTGTTAAAAACGGCCTCTGGTTTCATGTCCTTTCTGGTGGCTTTTAATGACGAATGAGAAATGACCCAAAACTCTGCACTTCCTTGACCTGTTTGCTTTTCATTTTTAAACCTGTAATTGTGCTCATAAATGTATATTAATGCACGAGCTGCATAAAAATAAAAAATAAAACGCTCTCACGTGCAGCCTTGTTGACTTTCTATTTCCAGCTCCATGCAGACAAATATACACAGTCAGTGGAAACCATGATGGCGGGGATGCATATATACAGACGGTCAAATTCCCGCTGGTCATTGGGGCGACCACAGGTGGTTTCCATGTAGAACACCACTGTCTGATCAGTGAATGCATGCCCCAGAGTGTCCTCCACCATCCGCTTTATAGCTATTGCTGTCTGCGATGTCTCTAGGAAATGGCTCAGACATACCGCCCTGGAAAAAAAGTGCACTGCTTGCTCTTTTGCATTTCGAAACCAGTTATTTACACAATGTATTTTATTTTTTCTAATTAAGGAAAGTGGCTGGTCTGAGCTCCATGAATTGAATCCTTATGCTGCGTTTGCTTAGATGATACAGTCTGCTCTGGAGAAATGGAGGGGTAGGAAGCAGACACTTATCCAGCCAGAAATGAATGTGATTTTCAAGAGTGCAGAGACATATTTGCATAAACAGACAATATATTGGTCTAGCTGGGTCCAGTGCAGCTTGTGTGCATCAGCTCACCATGGTGACTCAAGGCAAACTCTGGCTCTGCAATGTCTGTCTGACAAACCTTACACTTCTGCCTCTTGTCCAGCCTGAACTTTGTTTCCGAGGCCTGCATCTGTAGAGGAGAGGGTGGAAAGGGCAACGGGGTTCAGAAAACAAAAACACGACTACACATAAAGTTCGCTGGAGCGAAATAAAAATGTGAAATATGTTGTTAAACTCACCCAAATGACCTTGTGCCGCATGAGCTCTGCCTGGCTCAGTGCCTTTTGCAACCTTGCCATCCGCCTCTGGTGCAAGGTCTCTCTGAGGGATCCAATTAAGAACTGGGAGAGGAGCTGAACGGACCAAGAGTCAGGCAAGAGCTGGATGACCTTCTCTGCCACGAAGGACCGAGGGTTGTTGTTGAGCAGGTCTGCTGCGGCGCTGGCGAGATCCTCGGAGCTCAGGTAGATCTGGAGCAAGGTGAGGAGGAGGGTCTGCCTGAACTGAGAGTCCCGGCCCTGGGCAGCCCTGCAGCAGAACGCCTCTGCAGCCCGGGGGTCTCGCTCCAGGTGAACGAGCACCTGCAGCGCCTGAGAGTGTTCACCGGCCCTACAGAGGAGAATGGCTTTCTCTGTGTGCAGGGTTGTTGGCTTGACCCTCTCTGCAAAAAAAAATAAATAAACGTTTAGTTCAGTGTTAATTCGGTAATGATTTCATTTCTCACAAGGCATCCACACACCATACACAGCGGAGACATCGTAGAATCTGGATTCCCATAGCTGCTGCTGCAACTTCCCTCTGGTCTTCCTCAAATCTGTTTCCTCTGCCTCTTGCAGCGCATGAGCAACATATGCCAGTGCCAGACGGCTGTGATGTCTCTCCTCCTGGGGGCAGATTACGCGAATCATGTCTCGGTGCATTTAATAAAGGAGTCGGGGTATTGAATTATGTCACCACTGCCATAACCACCTCACTGTTCAAGTCATGGATTAAGAACTCCAGGTACAGAAGCAATGCCAGTGGGTACTTCTCCAAGAGAGCGAGGACGTCTTGTGTCTCCACTCGATCGTCTGGTTGACGGCTGGTGAAAATCTGCACACCTGTCTTTCTCAAGTAAAGGAACACTGTTAATAATTCTTCTTTAAATAGAGCAACTTAGTAAATATAGTTGGTGGCATTTTGCTGTGTTTTCACAGAGCTGTATTGTGTAACTCTGCCCTCTGCAGTTAGGTTAAGAGCATGATAGATGGAAGGGGGAAAAAAAAAAAAGGCACCTCTTGGTTTCTTTGCAGTGTCCAGTCTGCAAATTTCCACATAGCATCTTTGTCTTGGAGTTGACCGAGAGTCCAAACTATGTGTCCATAGACGTCCGAGCATGAGGAGTCTTGATGGACGCCGTCGGCAATTTTCACCCAAGTCTGTAAGAATAACACAGGATCAAACACAGTCCCTCTTCTACGTGGAAGTTTCTGTATTACACGTGTGGGAAATGATACCTGGATTGCGTCGACTGGATTCCCGTGGCTTTGATAGAGGGAGCCTAATGCAAAAAATCTGAAAAGGAAAAGAGATCCAACAGAAATTAGACTAAATAAAAACAGCACTGATGTCTGAGCATGTCCGACTACAAATGAATACATAATTAGTCATTTTCACCTGTTGTGTTGCTGCAAAACAGGAACACAGTAGTCCAGCCTGCACTCATTAGGACATGCCACAAGCTGCTGCAGACTCTCAGTGTCTCCCAGTTCAACGTACAGCCTCAGGAGGGCGCAGTCCACCTCCTTAATGCAATGCAGGCCTTGCTCCTTCCCTCTCACTGCTCTGAGAAACTCTCCCAGGAAGGCCAGGTAATGATGAAATGTGTTTCTGTCCTCCTGACAGAGCACCTGCAGATCCCTGCCCTTGTTGCCTTGATCAAGCAGCCTGGATTGAAAGCCTTCGGCGAGACACGGCCGCGCGTCAGGGTAGAGACGGATGATTTCTCTGGGGTCCAGCTCACCTTTACTGTTCAAGTGGGTAATGAGTATTGATTTGAGGGTTAGACTTTAGTGAAGAATTCGGCACATAAATTCACATCTTGCTGCACAGTTTGCTGCGATCTATTTGGAGTTTGGAGTGTTGTGAAAAGGGGGTTTTACTCTCACATGAAGAGATCTCTGGCCTCGGAAAAACCCTGCTGGTAAAAATGAACAAATCCAGCCAGGCAAGTGATGGCCTTATGCAGCTCCTGCCAGTACAACAACAACATAAAAAAAAAGGCTTGTTTAAAAGCAGGCACACATTGCATGAACATATTTAAAGCTCCA
This sequence comes from Spondyliosoma cantharus, assembly GCA_900302685.1. NCBI lineage: Eukaryota > Metazoa > Chordata > Actinopteri > Spariformes > Sparidae > Spondyliosoma > Spondyliosoma cantharus. The sequence continues at coordinate 19,434 of OMLP01032878.1, read as the reverse complement.
ATAGGTCAGCTGAAACCACCGGGGCGGAACACTGTGTGACTTAAAATTCGAGGGGGCAATATGTCTCTCTAAAAAGACAGAAAAAGGAACGACTCGTGACTCATCAGCGCGTTAATGCTGACCCCTAATCCTCAACTCTGACCTGTAACCTGAGATATGGCGCAGATTACACTAAATCTCAGATGCCATCTGTTGTCCCCGGTTGCATTTTCATCCAGCTAGAACACACCTATAACAGCAGCTCACAAAACAAAATGCAGTCAGACCGTACCTCGACCATCCCGGTTCTATCTGTTCTACCGTGGTGAAATGTTTGGTTCCGACGCTGCGATTGCAATGCCAGCTGGGATTGTGATGCATGCACGTTATCGACGGAACAGAGCTGAGTACGAGACTGCGAAACGGGGGGAATTATGGCTGCACTCGATGCTGCTTTAAAGACAGACAGAAAAAGTGAAGCTGAGATAAGAGGGTTTGAAGTTTGAGGTGTGTGAGAGCTGTGTCAGCCTGATTTTTTTTTTTTTCCCTTTTGAGGACGAACATCCAGCAAAAGGAAAAGGTATTTGTCAAGCAGTGCTCTGTGTCTGAGCAGCCTCTAAAGAATCTAAACTAGGATGGTCAGCTTTTCACAAAGACTAGCTTATCTGTGCTACATTATGACTTAGCTCCTTATTTAAGTGGTACAACAAACTATACAATACTAAAGAATTTGCAGTTATGGGCAGCAGGTTGGAAATAAGCCAGCTCGGAGCACCAGTGGTTTGGATTTTAGCCTTGTTCGCTGCACTCTAATGAAGGCGAGGTCAGTCGTTCCACCACTCGGATCCAGACTGAAATCTCAACAACTTCTGGATGGACTGACATGAAAAGGATTGATCCTACTGATCCTAGCTAATCATCTGACCCTTTCTCTAGTTTTCACTTATTTTGTGAAATATTCATCCCGTACTAGATTAAAAATTAAACACTTTTGCTGTGGTTCCCAGACATTTGTTCAAATGACTTTGGTGATGCTGTGGCTCTATCTGTAGTGCCACTGGCAAGTTGACTATTGGATGACTTAATTATTGTTACATAAATGTATTTTTTTAAGTTCACTTATTTTCTGTTTCTTTTCGGGGTTTTTTGTCACTGTTTGGTTTGGTTCAGGCAAGAAAAGTACCTGGTTAGACACGTTTAGACTAAAAAGAACAGGCGAAAGGATAAATACTATAATTCTATCTGCGCCAGTTCATTATTAATGTATTGTTGATAACCTGGATTTCAGGGCAAAGGCTTGCTTGAGTCCTGTTGTGTGTCTATAAATTGCATTTCACCTTGTATGAGTCAAGTGGCTCGCGGCCCTGAACTCCATCCAGCAGCAGTAAGGCTTCCTCGACCCTCTCCTGCCTCACAAGTGCCTGGATCTGCTCCTCGAGTGGCACCAGGCGCAGGCTGAAAATGTCTCTCTCTGTGAACACTAACACGCCATCTGAAGGGAGATTTGTTTTTTGGGTTTTCAGACGCTCTCAGTGTGCAGGAAACAGTGGGTGCGAGAATGATTGACTGAATCAGTGCAAGCCGAGACAGACTCGGCTACATCTCTCCAAACAAAAACCACAATCTGACAGCCTTTAGGTCTGCAATCTGCCAGGATTAGGTGATGAATTGATGTTGCCTGGCTTACCTGATGTGGAGAGCAGACCCTTCGCTCCGCTGAGACTCACGGTCTGTTTGCGCTGCTGATCCACCATGCTGTAGACAGACAGCACTTGAGGCTGCAGGGTTAGGATGTAAGGGAAACATACTCCGGCTGCCAGCACCTCCTGAGGCCACTGCAGGGGAGGGCGCTGGCATATCCCTGTCTTCATCACAAACATGCCTGAGGGGTGAGGATGGAGAAATTATATCTTGGAAAAACAAATACCCCCCGGCTGGATGGATGGATGGATGGGGGAGTGATATGAGATGATTAACTGTACAGCCGCCTTGGGAGAGGAAACATATAATGACACATGGAGATGTCTGAGCCCGAACATTATGTACCATAAACATTTTGGCAGCTCTTACCTAACGATCCAGGCCCGTTCAGGAGGAATTCCCCTCGTCCCACTGAGGCAACAACAACATGTTGCCTGCTGAGGTCGTGAGGGAACAGTTCCTCGCTGCTGCCACTCTGAAGATCACACAGGAGATACCTGTTACTGGTGGCTACACACAGGCTGACGCCGTCTACCGCCAAGGCCACCGGGTCCTGGAGCAGAGGGACCTCCTTTACGACCTCCCACCTGTCCACTCCCACCACGTGGATGCGGATCACCTTCCTGCGGCTGGAGGAAGTCACCATCCGCACGCACGAAATCTGGCCCGCGAGAATCGAGTCGCACACCTCGAACAAAGACACATGCTGGATCTTCTTCAGAGCCGGAATGGGCTCCAAAGAGAACATGTTGAGGACGGTGACGCTTCGATCCCACAGGACCAGCAGATGGTTGAAAAGTGGGACTGCCCTCAGTTGGGCCACTTGGTTGCTCGAGCCCAGTTTTCTTGCCCTACCTTCTCTGGTTTTGAGACTCGAGTCTCCGCTTGTGCTGCTGGGAAGGACGAGATGCTGGACTGTTGCATCTTTGGTGCCTATGTAGACATTTCGCTCATAGCACTCAATGCACTGGATGCTGGATTTGTCCTTTTCCTTCTGGGCTGCTTGCTTTTCATAGACATGAGTTTGTGTAAATGCTCTAAAAGCCATTGCAGAAACGGGTCGAATACGTTAAGCGCCTGCCTAAACGTAAGATCTTCTAGGAAATATGCAAAATGAGCTGCCCTACCTCTCCGCTGTTCTCCGTTCCTCTTTAATTCCTCCACCAGTTTCTGAAGTGTAAAGTCGTTTCAACTCCCCATGTGACTATATCCTGACAGGAAGTCTATGTCAGCATTTTTACTCCGCTCATCCTGCCATGTGAGGACACTTGCACAACCCATCCAGCCGCCTTCACCAAGCGCTTTTACAAGTATCAAAACAATAGGTATGGCGAAGAGGACATTCTGAGGTGCCCCACAGCTGTGGACGCTTGTATTCTTGGCCTGTGCATCCACCAGAGTGGCGTCTTTGGTCGGTGGATAATGGACAAGTGGGAGAGCAAGTGATCTGCTGATCAAACCATATATGGTCGCGCTGTTTGTTTACAACTTGAGTGTGCTGGGTGCGACCGGGTCAAGAGGCAACACACGGCCCGAGGTTTGTTTCGCAGCAATGATTGTCTAAAAGGGTGACTGAGAGGGGACGCGAGATCATAAAAAGATCTGGATTTCAAACCTACCATCATCGCTATATTTGTAATGCAGACTCCTCCTCTGGATGGCATCATCCAGTGAGACCTATTAGGATTTGCAGCAGCAGGCAGACAATGATATCTATTTCAGCACGATATATATTTAGAAAGGTCTTTATTGGAGCAACCTTTTGTGTTTAAAGTATTTCACTTGAGAGAAGCCCTGTTTGTTTCTTCTGTGTAAATACATTTTTTCCTATATCAGTTGGTTGATATCAGCCAATCTTGGCCTATCACAGAGATCTCTGTATCTGTGTAAATGTTGCATGATATGAGCACTCTTTTTTACAGATTATAATGCCGAGAAAGAGGTTTAGGGTCACTCATAATAATTTAATTAGCAGCAGCTTCATGACATTTTAGATACGAAGGTTTCTTTATAAACTGTAAAAAATGCTGCCTTCTTTATATAACATCTTTGTCACAAGTCATGCCCCTTCTAGTTTTGCCCATGGGATCCTATTTTGCAAAAACATTTGTACAGTAGTCAGTGGGGGGGGAAACAAAATCATTTTTGATCATCGTTTGAATTGCGCCATGAATTTGATGTTTGTCAATCATCTACAGTGGTTATGTAGTTCACTGAGTGGTGTGAAACCACTCAGTGAACTACATAATTTCGCACAATATATGTCACCAACACTAGCACGAATGTTACCTTGGCACAAAAAAGTATTTAAAAAGAGGAAAATCACGACAACTGTGGCAGTGGTGGGCACAGGATGTTTGAGAGGCAGGGGCGAACAAATTGAACAGGGCACCCGCTGTATTTCACCAAAGGAACGGCACCCTCTAGAGCACTTTATCGTATTTTATCTACCATAGGGGCATCCTAGAAGGTACTTTCACTGCGGTTTCTATGAACAGGGAGCACTGGGGGGCAGTCGTGTAGTGTAGTGTGTAATCTGTCTAGTCATGTATTTTCAGTCATACACTTGTTTAGTTTTATGAAAAACTGCAAATACCTCCAGTTGAAAGATTATCCTTTATATGACGTTGGCAAACGTTCGTCTCTCACCATTCACTACACAAAATATGTTTGCAACATAATTTTTGTCTTGTCAATAATGAAAGTAAGTGAAGAGAAAAAGCGTTCTCATTTCAGAAAAAACAACTAAGCATTCATTAACAATGGAAGAATCGTGCCCTCTCTTTAAAAATGCATGTTTATCTTTACGCAAACATCACTGTTTCTGTGTGTGTGGTTTGCGGGCCATGTGAGAGAACTAGTGGTCATTCATAACACAGACATAAGCATCTGACATTCAGACATTTCGCGAAGAAGAAATATACATGGAAGCACAGTGTCTGTGTCAGAATATGAGCTCTCGCTGTAGCGGTGACCCCTCCGTGGGAAAGGTCACTTCTCCCTGCCGCAGTCGGTGCACAAGATGTTGTCGCGCTGGGTGAGGAAGCCACGTCCCACCAGGGACACCGAGCACTGCATGCAGGTGAAACACTCGCTGTGCCACTGGCGCTCCTCAAAGGAGATGTACTTGGCTCCTGCCAGACCTGCACACATCAAACACAGATCCAGGTATTTACATAATGTGCAGGTTAATTCGTTCTCACCTCGCCTCACCTTGTTTATCCGACAGTTCCCACACAGATGCAAATAAAGGCCTTATAAAATAAGAGCCGGGGAAGTGCACGAGCTGAGTGAATGAAAACATGAGCACGACGGGTGACTCACTGGTGATGGGCTTGGTGCAGCCCACGCACTTCTTTGCATACAGGTTGCTGAAGCATTCGAGGCAGTAGGGGTAGTTTTCCCTGGAGGTGAAGCGCTGACCCGACAGCTGCTTTCTGCAGCCGATGCATAGGAAACACTCGCGGTGCCAGGGCTTGTCTTGGTAGGTCACTCCGCCTGTTGTGATGGCCTGGAGGTGACGAAGGTCCAGACGAGGTGAGAGTGAAAAAAAAACAGACGTGACATTTCAGTAGCATCCTTTTACCATGCAGCCTCAGTGTGAGTATCAAAACACCAGTCAGGGGGATTTACTGTGCCGCAGCAGTCAATACATAGAAAAAAAACTCAGCTGTAACACTACCTTCTTACAAGCGCAGCACTGGTAGGCAAACTGCTTCTCGAAGCAGGGCACGCAGAAGTAGCCGGTGTCTTTTGGGATGAAGGACTTGGTTCCTATTGGCTGCTGGCAGCGGTGGCAGAGGAAGCAGGTCTCATGCCAGCTGTTCCCCTTGTATTCCATTTTGCGGGAACCTGGCACAGGGGACGAGAGCGACTTAGTCAGCATATGGTACCTCTATGATAGAAACACTCAGCAGCCTAAAATAGTCCTGCTTTATCTGTAGGGAGAGGAGGTTGCAGTCTTATGCATTTTGGAAACAATTTTGGGAAAGGAAGAAACTGCACTGAAGAGCCAGAAAAGCGACTAAATGGATCCTGTGGCGTGATATACTTCTTTTTGTCAAATTCATTATTATAGTCATCACAGGTGTCATTTGTATTGGGGACGTTGCAGACACTTTTTGAAATGACCAATTTTGGCCCTAAGGTAACTGCCTCTGGTTTAGCTTCATACTTTTGGTACTCTGTGCAAGAAAACTAATACGAAGCTTTCCCCAAAATGTCGAACTATATCTTTATTTAAACAAATTAGATGGAGTTAGCATAACACAAAAACTACTGAATGAATTTCCACCAAACTTGGATGGAGGATTGGTCTCAGCCCAGAATAGACCACATTAACTCTGGGCTGGCATCTATTGGTGAGTACAAAAGGGGCACTGGCGGAGGTATGCACTCTACTTAGTGCCATTCTAGCTTATGATCATATTTTTATTTTTCGCAGCACTTTTGCTTCTAGTTCATCCAAGTTTCATCCAGAAGTAGAATGACTAAACTCAAGGTCCAGAACAGCTACTAAATTGACCTTGTGGTGAAATCGTATATCAACCACTGTATTCACGGTCAAACTCTCAATATCAATAATGGATTTAAAAAAAAAAAAAAAAAGTATATTCTGATATTGATTTTCTGTGATTGTCTGTTCACTATCCTGACTCATCCAAACTTACCAGGCATGACAGTTTTCTTGCATGTGCTGCACTTGGAGGAATAATCATTAGCGTGGCATTCGGTGCAGAGCAACAAATCATCCTTGGCAGCAAAGGCCTTCTCCACCAGAGAGCGACTGCACTTTGCACACTTGAAACACTGATCGTGCCAGTGGCGATCCTTGTAGGACAAATCCTGTAGGTATTTAACACGTTATTTATTGCACTTTGGGTATTCTGTAAGGTAAAATATCTATTTAGAGTGTCCATGGATATGAATAAGGTACATGTGTTGGTGTTCTAGCAGTTCAAAGTACATCAGAATCACCTTTATATAAAAATAAAAAATAAAATAAATAACATACATTCTTAGTTACACATATCTGACGTCAAAGCCAGGGTAACGCTGGGGCTTCCTTACCTTGCAGTTGCAGCCAATTGGTAAAGAGCAGCCCTCACAGCAGTTGGCAAACAGGTTCTCATAGCACTTAGTGCAGTACTGCGTGTCCTCTTTCATTATGTACTTCTTCCCCAGCAGGGAGTCTTTGCAGTAATGGCAGTCGAAGCGCTCGCTGGTGGACATTGTTGTTCTTAGCTGCAGGTCAAAGAGAGCATGGGGAGGACAATTAAACAACAAAAGAAGAGCAGGGGAAAAGAAAATGGAGTGAAAATGCCCTGTGTTAGTCCAAGCAATCTCTTCCCCCCTCTCATCAAGCAATGTTTTCCTCGTCTTTCAAAAGAATCTGAAAAAAAAAAGAATCTTTGTTGTATAAATGAGTGTCTACCTCAGTCGGTATGAGGCGAGGCTGAGGCTGAGGCTGAAGCCGGGGGCTGCAGACAGTGAGCGGTCCAGGCACGGGGATGGGGCAGGGATGAAGAGGGGTGAGGCAGGATTAGGGGGTATCCACTGGGGGGGACCTTCTATAAATACTGGCCCTCTTATTAGCGGTAATCTCTGGGGAGAATGAACATGCTCCACTCCATCATTCTGCACCTTTTAAGGGAGCTGATGGTGCAGAGATTGCTGAGCCTTTGAACCTGTTGAACTATTGTCGGTTTATTCCAGAAATGTGTAAAAGCAATGAGAGATGCGCTTTTTACGACTAGAACATTGGGAAGCATGACTGTCTACCATCCGACTAAAATGTCAATGTCTAAATGTTTGATCGATTTCATATATGTACCCATCAGTAAAAGATAAGATTTGAGCCTAAAGTCGCTTTTTTCCTGTATCAGTTTGGATTCACGGTCAAGATAGTTGGCCAGTTGGATGCTGTGACGTGTCTGGACACACTGGCCTTTGTCACCGCCTGCCCGCCACGCACACACACACACACACACACACACACACAAGCAGTTGCAGATGGCTTATGAGAAGTAGGCGCCAGCAGCTTTGTGGTTGCCAGGTACAGAACTATAATGCCAGGACCTCTCAGTAGCTATTGAGAGCACCTTGGCAGCACTTCAGAAGAGGGAAGCAGCGGGCCTGTGGATGTTCAATCCATCCACCTCAAACTGAAGGAGGAGGAGCTGAAACGACAGTTTGATGGTGACCATCTTGCTGATAGCGATACACTTGTAACCTTGTTAAAAAACACATTTGTTCCGGAACAATTGGTAATTAGCAATACACGGTTATAATCAGTGGGTTTAAACTGGCCCAGTTTGAGTCAATATAGCTTGATCTCATGGAGTAGAGTGGGATCATGGGTGTCTTCGTTGTGAAACAGAATGTGCCATCACAGCTGAGCAACACTAGTAAACATTTGAGTGGCTAGGTCGCTAATGCCCCGACTTCCTTCCTCAATCTCTCATGTATCATCTTGTGTTTACCCACCCCAACCACAATCTGTTCACCCTGCTGCCACCTGCAAAAAGATACAGAAGTATCTGCTGCCATACCATCAGACTACTGAGCAGCTTATTATCCAGGCTGTTAGCCCACTGAGGAAATGTGATGGTGATTCTGGGCTATATAAACAAAATTGATTTGAGACTCCTCAAATAATCATCAGCAATTTTCTGGGATAGATGCAGCACAAAGGATTCCACCATAATTTAGTTTTATTAAAGCCTTGTGCTTTAGAAAATGACAATAAATTGAAGTTATAGCAACAGAGGGTAAAGGTGATTAAAAGAACCGCAACCTTGGATGAAATTTATCTTGGCGTTGACGTTGTTGTAAACATTTGGGTAATGCAAGTGCACAACACAACTAAGTGATAACAACAAATCTAGTTGTTTTAAGCTATTTTAATGCAGAAAGGTTACATATTATATTTTTAACTGGCACCAGACTTGACTTTACATTACTGTTGGGTTATCTACCCTGTAAATATTGTACATATGACCCAACAGGCTCAAATTTTACTTTAAAACTCTCACAAACATCAACAAATGACACACTGGGGGCACATCAATCCATTATTGTGTGTGGTAAAGTAATTGTGTTGGTGCTATATTGACCTGAATTGGATCAATTTTGACCCACAGTGTGTCGTGTTGGGCCCAGATCATTACGGTACAGTATAGAATTCAGATGCACTTGATCTGTCTGCATGTGGCTTAATCACATACTGAGTGAAAATCAAAAATGAATGTCTGAAACAGTACAAATCTTACTTTTCCGGCTAGTTAGAACAATCCCTGTTTTTTAAGCATCTTTGACTGACAGTCGACTAATTACATTTGAATCTTGGAACATGTGCTCCTATCAATTTTCCGAAAGGATCAGGGGGCGGACATCTTCATAAAAATAGCCCGAGAAGACCACCAGCCCGGCCCACCGGACTAATCCCTCGAATACACACACACAGGAAGGTCAGCGACGGGGATGAGGCCGAGAGGAATGCGTCTCTCTGTAGACGAACTCTCTTCCCCTCTGTTTTCTCTTCCGTGCCACTCCTTGTAAAGAAATTCATCTAGAGTTACACTCCTGCGAACGACTACGATTGTAACGCGTTGTTGGATCAGCAGATGATGTCAAAACATATGTCTGCGGTGTACGTAGGTGGCATCTACAAACCTCAGAGGAATAATGTGTGACTTTGACCGACAAGCTGCGCGTTATGTAAGGCTTTCAACACAAAATAACCATGTCATGTGAAGAATTCAGGTGTAGGAACTGTCTCCGATTGAAGAAGAGCCATCTTTCAGGTTTTACTTATTTCTAAGTAGGTGGATATGCCGGATTACACAGAGTCATCTGCTCTCTTTGGATTAAATTACCACTGTATTGTACCCCTCGCTCCCCGCTGGTGTCCAGATCAGCCACTGCAGATCACAAAGCCATGCTTGCAGACCTTAAATAAACCCAGAACCAACTGTAGGACGAGTATAGTCATTGCCTCTCAAAAGCTTCTGATCTTTGTTGCATTGGTGTCTGCTGCACAGTATGTCTGTCATCATGTGACATCAAGGCGGGCTGGAGGTGACCTATATTCACCAGCAAACAAAAACTCTCATCTCTTTGAGTGCATTAACTTTATATGAAAATAAATTGCATGTCAGCGGTTATTCGCTGGATATTAAAGCGGAGATTATTGTATATTGTGTTTATACTATCAGCGTTAATCTGCGGCCATGCATGCCTGTTTGTAATTTTATTATAACCGCTCCGATTTGTTTCTGATAGATAACAGGTGCTGGTCTTTGTCCCTTGGATTATTAACTTGTACAGCAGGCAGTGCCAACTCTGCAGAGCAGAAAGCCTGCTGATCTTGCATATTCCTTTTTGCCTGCTTAATCCTCTGAAGTCAACTAGTGAGCAGCTGCCAACAGATTTCGTATGCGGGCCTGTCTAGCCCCAATAAATAGGCCTTTATTTGACCTGCACTCGGGTGTCCTCTTATCTTAATGTATTCAGTCTTTACAATAAGGTGTCAGTGGCTGTTTTCTCCTCCCCCCCCCTCTTAATCGAATGATCTCAGAGAAGAAGAGAAGCATTTACTTTGGTGGCTCCTTTGAGGTGGCGACTTGTTGTAGACTGAGACAGATCAACGCGACACAGTTGCATCTCTCTGGAGCACAAAGGCCTCGCCGCACCAGAGTTGACAGCTGGTTGGCATGGTGATGACAGCATAAGTGGGCTCCATTAGGGTTCGAGATGAGGGGCATCTCTAGTAGTTAATGAGAGGACTCACACAAACCTGGCCCTTTGAGCTGGCCTTTGCACTCTTCTGCGACGTGGAGGGCTCGCTTTCAACGCAACGTTTTCGACTGAACAGGATAGCCACATAGGGGGTTGCCAGGGGGGCGAGGAGATACAATCTACTAAGTCTACTATCTCACAAAAACCTTACACCCCTTCAGGGAGGCCCCGTGAGCGCCCGGTTAATGCCTCCGCCGACTTTTTGCTCCCCCCACCCTCCCCAGTTCTCACCAAAATGAGTCGTGGTATGAGTGGGTGACAAGATCCTGTCACAGAGCCAGACATATGATCTCTGCTGCTAAAGAGGAGAGAAAGTTGTCTACCCCTAGGAATGCACAACCCATTAAAATGTTCTCCTCGTCAATCCCTTGCCTCATCCCAGCCCACAGACTTCGTGGTATTCGGTTTGACTGTGTAGACGAAGCTGCCGATTACCTTTGGGTGCCAGCAGCAACTTTGTGCGCAAAACATACCTCAGTAAAATCAGATAAATAAGAAATGTATACTTTGAATTGTGTTCAATTATTCACAGCCCGAAAAACAGAGATAGCGTTTAAAAGCAAAGAACTGGAGATCCTACATACCTGCTACGAGGAAAATCTCAGCCTTCTGTCAGCTTTAGACAGCCCCAAAGACTTCCAGAAGACTTCCTTTATTCTCCAGCTCTCCAGCAATAACAACCTCATCCTCAGTGTGCTGGAACATTTCCTATTACACGAATAGTGCAGCACAAATAAACAGTCCACATTACTGGATGGATCCAAAAAGCCCAGCAGCCATCAGTATGGCAGGAATTGAATAAACTTGAACTAATTTGTCTGCTAGGACCAAAACATAGAATTTTAATGATGGAGACAGCAAATGGTAAAATGTTTGTTGGCTTTATTACAGCACTTAATTATATCTGAAACCAGCATTAACTGACATTTTTGTCACTGTGGGGCAGCGTAGACAAGCTGTAAACACAACATGGACATAAATTATTATTGCATTTTAAGCTGATGCAAATGTGTTAGCAAAAAGCTGCTTATTTACACATTAATTAGATATAAAGGCATCCTTAGCATTTATTTGGTGTTGTCCTTCTGGGCACCTGATGAGTCGTTTTAGCTCTGCTTTGGTCTCCACCAACTCCTGAGAGAATAATCTGCTCTTTAGCTGCTGGATGCTGCACTATGTTAACCAGCTAGTTGTTAACTTTGTGTGTATGATGTTTGGTGATGAGCAGGTGTGTTTGGACAACTTTTTCACTGCCTGAAGCAACCGAAAATGATACCATGACAGCGTTAAGCTCAGAAACATGGTCCATGCAAGTACGCAAAGGCAAATACCAAAGCCTGGCCCAGCTGGTACAGATGTGTGTGCCCAGCGAGCATACTCAATGTGCAGCAAGCACATGGGGTGAGCTTTCTCTCGTAGTTTCATGCTGTAACGCCTGTAGGCTGTGACGCTCAAACAACAGCTAGTGCTTGTGTTGCTTTACCATTCTGAGGCGACACATTCCAGAATGCAACAACTCCGCAATCAATCTTGCCTTGCTTGAAGCATCTGTGTTCGCATACCTGTGCGGACCATGTATTTGGACCTAGAGTGCATCAGAAGGGCCGAAAACCAAAACAATCAGCTGAAAGACCCTATAAACCTCTGTCGAGATGAATGAAACTGCAGAGCCAGGTACATTTTTTTTCGTTCAGTTCGTCTCTTTGAGAAAGACTGTTCGGTTTACCCCGTCATTTTATGAGTCTTCCTCAGATATTGATTATAAACAGATGGATTAGAGGCTGGCTAACTAAACTAGCTGAGGTTACAGCTCAACCGAGGAGGATGCCATTCCATGTTATCACAAGCACGAGCCTCTCTTCCACGAGGAGATCCAAGCTTGGTATCGCCGATGGTCAGCAACTCACACAAAACCAAGATGGATAGCACTACAGTTAAGGGGAAAGATATGTATTTTTGATTTTGGGGTCATCTATCCCTTTAAGAACTATAGATACAGTAGATGCAATAGAGTAACGTTCTGTGTCACATTTAACTAAGCAAATGTCGGATCCACTGCTGAGACCAATGGCCTCCTCTGTGACACCGTCTTGAGTGCTGAAAGGGACAGTCCCCCCCATGCCACCTGAACTTTCACATTAATCCCCAACTGACATCAATGGATTATTCACGCCACTGATCCTGGCAACATTTATCACATACTCTGACCCGCAGCACTGAGCAGAGGCAGTTAAAGATGTGTCATCTCCGTGGTGAGGAGGCGACTGCAAAATACCAGAGTGCTAGCGAGGATATGGGGTAACTAACAACAGCCGGAGGATCGAGGCGTATCCACCACAACACTCTCATCAATCACTTATCAAGGCTTTTGGAATTGCTATTTATACTTCTGCCCGCATTGCATGGCACTGTAAAACAGCGTGGGCAAAATCTTTGGATATGACACTCGATATAAACATAAAGAACCGTGCATTAGGTGGCATCGTGTAAAATGTGTTAATGTCGCCACGCAGTCAAAGTCTATGCTTGAATGTTTTTATCACATTTGTCTTGCTATATATCTTTCCAGTATCAGGCTATCAGGTATTTCTAATGGTGTCACAGAGTTTTTAATTTCCTTGAAAAACAATAAAAACGTTGATGACTCATACAGCATTCACAGGCGTATACTAATTTTGCATCCCAAAAGCACTCTCTTATTTTTTTGCTGTCATGTAGATAAAGATAGTAGACAAAGATTGTTTGCGTCTTATTCCCACATCGCCCAAAGCGTCAGTATTTGGCATCCTGGGAAATGAGAGTCAGTAATCACCAATCTTACGAATTGTACCTTTAAGGGCAGCAAGCAACAACTACTTATTTTAAAGTGTTTCCATGAAATTAGCTGTTTTGAAAAAAAGTACTGAATGATCCACTCATGTTTGCTCATTTGCCCATATCTTTATTTTTCTTTGACACTATCAGACATCTACAGTTAAAACACAACATTTGGCAAAATACAATGATTTGGCAAAAAACTTGTATAGATCGACTCACCGATTATGTCAGTGAACTGGCAGAAAAAGGAGCGTGTCTGGTGAAATCTCCACATCCAACCACACACAAAGATTTCATCTCACTTGGTATGCAGTGTTTTTTTTAAGGACTCAAGCAAAAATCAGTGCCAGGTCAGACAGTATCCAGAGACATCCTGATTCACTTTTTTCTGGTGCTGTGACACACTCACAGACTCAGACAACAGGGGCAGAGAAAGCCACAGTTCCTCATTATTTGTTTTTGTGCAAAAAAAAAAAGAGAGAAAGGAAGAGAAGATGAAAGAGACAAACAACACACTCGAGAAAAAAAAAGAAAAATCTTTTGTTCCTTAAAGTCACCAACCACATTGCACAAGAAACCCTTGTTTTCATACGTGAGATTGGACTGTACAATATGAGACCATGGAGTGGCAGTTTCATAGTAAAAACTGTGAGCCAGCCGAGGTCTTGGATGACAGATTTCTGAACTCACAATAGCTCCAATCTAAGACAGCACAGTGAGTCACACAACTCCACATGAATAAAAGTGCTATATCTCTGCTGCGTTTTTGGCAAGACTTTTTCAATTAGGTCATGCCAACAGGATTACCGACCAATCACAACAAAGGCGAAAAAGAAAAACTTCAGTGTAAAATTGCCTCCCTTGCTGAAAACGTCCGCCCCACAACACTAAAACCATTGTCTCTCCAAGTGTCTCTCGCTCTCCTTTCGCCTGGATTCGCACGCAAAAGGTGCAGCGCAACCACGTCCACTGCCTGACAACACTTGCACATTATAAAGAGATTTGAACATTAAAAATATATACAACACATTGTTTCTTTTCCCCATGAATGCAAGCACTATCGGCGCTCCCTTCAGTCTGGTGCACGTACAGGAATGATCAGTGTTAGTGGGCTGGTTTGATCCTGATGATGATTCAGTTCACTACAAGGTTTATATACAGGTTTCACTATGGCATCTGGAACCATATTCCATAAGAAAAATAATTAAATTCATCCTAATTTACATCAATGGTCCCTTTTGAAAGTGAAGAAAATATCAAAATGAAACCTGAACCTGAAACATGTTTCGAGTACCTTGACCAAGAAGACACCGGCTTATCTTGCATAAAATGTTGACATGGTTTTGCACAGTACGTTCTGTAAAAACTTGACCGTCATGTCAATAGCTGCTGAGCGCTGTTGAGATGCATTGTTCATGGATTAACATTTAAAATCGATGCGATATTTACAGATGCCCGAGCTGTCTTTTTTTTGTCGTAGTGTGATCTTGAGTGGTGTCGGGTTGGCTGTAAACAAGTGTAAACAAAAAAACAAAATCCAGAGAAATATTTTTCACATGCAAAACCTCTCCAAAACAACACTGCGGTGCGGTGATTCAAAGACAGAAATAATCCTCAACGTTTCACATCTTTCACATTGTTCCCAACAGGTCCCAAACATGTGGGCGGATCTTCCATCCCACACGCACTTCACCATTATGGTAACATCTGCGTGAAACAGTTGAAAAATATCAGTGTAAATATTTTAGGCCACGTTGTGGGACGACAGTACAGTACGCAGAGCAAAATAGCTTCTTCAAAAGACTCGGTAATATTCTTTTTGTGCTCTTTCCCGTCACAGTATTCAGTTAAAAATCACAGACTTTGTGTAGATCAAATCAGAATGCAACATAATTACAATGCGGGAGTTTTATATTGCAGTACAGTGTCTGTGTACTGTACTGGCATCATCAACGCAGGATTTCCGACTGCACTTCGGCACATCACACGTGACAATGAACAACTCACAACGTGATTAAAATAGAAACTCCCTCTCACAGAGCACAGTCACGTCTGCTGTTGGAGACTACCCGGGTAATGATTGCCACATGGCGTCTACAACCACCTCATGTGATGACCGTCCGTCTTACTGTACATATGTAAAGATAAGGTAACCGTTGGATTAGCAGTGCAAATGCAAACTTACAAAAATATGGAGGAAAAAAAAAATGACAGCTACATAATTCCAAAATTACACAATATGTACATGACACAATTGAACTACGTTCACATTTGAGTTCGGTAAACACTGCATAGGTGACTGCATCACTAGCACAGATGAGATTGTTTTTTTTATCATATAATGCCTCACTTGAATAAATATTACATAAATATTTTCACTTCTTGTGTCGGTCTCCGTCTGCAGCCAACACTATTTCCAGTGTCCACTGTGTGCCACTTCATGATAAGGTGATATTCAAAGAAAAAGAAAAACGAACAAACCTTGCACCATGAATGTTCTCTGTTACACAGGAACATCCACACAATCCAGCATTCACTCTAATAATAGAACAAAAAAACATAAAAAATAGCAGCAAATGTGGGCATGTTAAGCAAAACATGGGTTGAAAAAATAAAAAAAAAGGGTTAGGGTTATGTAGTGCATTTGTAGGTCATACAAAATAAATAAGAAATGAATCAGACGAAAGGCAAAGTAAGGCTTAGCAAAATTGGCTTGCAAATAAAAAAAAAACAAAGAAAAGAACAAGATGGATGCCTCACTGTGCCACTTAACCAACTGAAGAACATCCTTCGGGAGCTCGGGACAGAACAGTAATGAACCTTCATGTTAAATGAAGGACAAAAATCTTAAAGCACTGCCTTCAACAGCAAAACAAGCACTGCATAGCCCTTCAGAGCACTATCCGCCCCAGTACCACTTGTCAAGGTTATTGAATGCCTTGTACTCCTTGTGCCTACGCAGGTAATCACAAGCCAGGCATGTGTGCTCTGCCCAGAAATAGGCCTTCTTTACTTTAAAGTGCCGCCGCCACTCAAAGTACCTGAGGTACATTTCCTCGTTCTTGTCCAAGAGCAGCAGGTAATCAGCCAGCTCCTTGGGCGAGGTGAAGTCGTCCACGTGGATGAAGGCGTCTCCCTGGATAAAGTTCTCGTAGTTCTGCCTGGGCGGGCCTAGAACCACTGGCACTGTCCCCACAGAGAGCGGGTTGTACAATTTTTCAGTAATGTAGTCCTTGTGGATGGAGTTCTCAAAAGCCAGGTAGAACTTACAGCTGGCGATGGTGGGGAAGTAGTCTTGGTCAGAGATGTACTCTCCGAAGGCTTGTCCATACGCGTGAACCTCAATGTGTTTGTACAGCTCATTGTAGTATTTCACTCGCACATGGTCCTGGTTCCAGTTGCTCACAATCCAGCAGATCAGCTTGTTCTTACTGGGTGGCACAAAGTCCTCCTCGCCCTCCGCTGCTACGATGGACCCATAAGGCACTTCAATGTCAGCATCCTGACGGTAATTGAGAGTCAGATTGAACATGTTCTCGATCCCAGGCAGCTGGGAGGAGTGCGACGGCGACTCCAAGTTCATCCATACCCACTTCTGGAAGGAGGGTCGCTGGACCGGCGGCAGGTTGGACAGGTCGGTGCAGATGTCTCGGTGATGGATGACGACCCCATCTGACTTGTTGTAAAGATTCCTGTCCGCTGTGATGAAGCAGCCCTCGATGTTGAAGAGAGAGCTGCACACGCCCAGGTCGTAGGTTTGTCCGAAGGGCCAGAGCCAGATCAGGACGGTGGTCACGTTTTTATCGCTCTTGGTGGAGAAGAGGTTCTTGACCCGGTCCGTGGATACCGTGGACTCTACGGGACCTGATAGCCAGCTTGTGGATGGTTTAAAATACATCAAAAACAGAGTCACGAAGCATCCCAGTATGAAAGTGCCAAGCAGAAGGGGTCGTAGGATTCTGTGGAAAGGTGTAGATGGCATACTCCGTCCTGAAAAGGGCACACCAAAGGAAAAAGATCAAGAGGGGGATCAACGGGATACAACATCCAGACTAATCTCTTAGTCGTGTAAAGGTGTTTCACATTACCACGATGTGCTTATGATGTCTATTATACTGGATCGTTGACTCTGAACATTAAACACAGTTGGCTTGTGAGCATCTATGAGTATATGTAAGGCAGTCACTGCTTTGGATCAATACCCATCAGGACAAATGTGTTTTTGCTTCCTCGCGGACCTCGAAAATACAAACCTGGTGGATTTGACTGAACGCTGAAATCCAAGCAAGAGTAGAGGTTGTGGGAATCTGAGGGAGCAGTTCCTACATCGGGTCGACGGTGGGATCAATCTTCTTTGCGATTCAGCGCTCATGGGCGAGGGAAAGAAAAAAAGGCTGCAGGTCACACAGCTCCAGAGACGCCTCTCGCGCTGAATAACAATGATCCGTAATGATCTAATGAGGTGCGTTTGATCTTGAATGTACAGGTCTTCTTAATGATGCCTCCTTTACGTGAGCAGGGAGCGGGAGAGAGAGAGAATCAGAGAGAATCAATTAGGGCTGCAGAAAAGGGAGAGAAACAAGGCGTCACCACAGAAACAGGCTGGAAGTTAGATGCAATCAACATGCAGAGATGAGCTAATCTCGACCGAATCTTTCTAAATTAGCTCGGAAATTAAAGGAAAACACGAAGGTCACTGCAGAACTGCCAGTTAATCTTGGATGTTATTTCAAATCTGCCTGTCGTTAAGCATGGATGTAAGCTTCAAGCTGATATTAGTTTTTTGGCTTTGTAAGAGAATGCTGCCATCTTAAGGCTGAGGAGGAGACTGGAGAGGCCCCCTGACTCTCCGGCTCTCTGTGGCTCAACACACCTGCATCTGCATAAAGAGGCCATGCAAGCAGACGGAAGACCCGGCGGACCTTGAGAGGTGACTTGCCATCTATTCGAGCAGATTCACGACAATGAGACCGGCTTCGACACACATTTCCCCTCGCGTCATCCTTCCTACATGACATACGGGGGCTGACATTGGCCTCATGTGTGACGGCGCCTCTTCAGTCTCTCCCCTCTGTGTACTTTAGGTGCACAGATCTAAGCACATGAGGGCCACATGAACCGAGGCCAGATGAGTAACACTCCCTTTAAAGGCTCACGGTATCAATACATTTTCATGTAGGGGCAAATCCTCTTACACCACTGAAACATGTTCTCTATCATCGGCTGCGATAAGCTCTCCTCTCCCACAAGGAGGGATGCAGCCCGGTGCGTATACCTTAAATGTTGGTGGATTCAGAAAGGCAAGCAAAGTGTAGCGTAGCGTGGAGATCAAAATCAGGCCTATTAAATATGCAGTGTGTGGCAAAGTTATAGCATCTCCATGGCGACGCTTGCTGAGGTCACAGTATTTAACATGAGAGGGTAATATGGCTCACACACACTCTGTGCATGGTCCTCCTCTCATCTTTCTTCTTCCCTCTTCCTCTTCCCCTCTCTGCACCAAGAAATGAGACCTGAGGGAGCCATGTGCAGCTCAAACACTCACTCAGGACTTGAAAATAACATAAATGGGGGTTTTGTCAAATGCATTGTGATGTATTTGGGACACGGAAAGAGCACCGCATGGGTGAGTGTAGTCTGCAGCAGGGGCTGTGAAATGAGTGTAGAAGGAGGCTAGGGGGAGAAAAAAAAAAAACGCAACCACAAGATTTTTTTTTGGGAGCATCACAGAGATGCATCGAAATCCCTGATGAGGTTTTGTTAACAGGTAGGCTAGAGGGCAAAAAAAAGAAAGAGAAACCTGGCATTTTTTTTTTTTTTTTGGATTAATGTGTGATGTCAGGGAGGCCAGAGCACTGATTGTGAAAGGACACAACATCCCAGGTGAGAATCGATTCCCAGCCAGCAAGCACTGAAGGTCATTATAAAACGTGATGCCATAAAGTGGAGCCACTGTTTAAAATGGTTGTCATTTTCTTAGTTATTTATTTAATTGTTTTAATTTGGCATGACACTGCAATGTAAGTTGATGAAGAATACTGGGATATTACATGTGTTGCCATCGCTTTTTTTTTTTTTTTGCGCACCAGAAACGCGCAGATATATAAATGATGGTGCTGCAAAGAAAATGTGCAATGC
>OMLP01032875.1:0-24562 GCA_900302685.1 Spondyliosoma cantharus | reverse complement strand
TGTGTGTGTGTGGGTGGGTGTGTGTGTGTGTGTGTGTGTGTGTGCATTAGTGTGTGTGTGCATTAGTGTGTGTGTTTGTGAGAGAGAGAGAGAGAGAGAGAGAGAGAGAGAGAGAGAGTAAGGGTGACAGGACAAAAGGCAAGGGCTCCCACGAGGGTTGTGCAGTGGATGATGGCAACAATCGGCTTTTAAAGATACCTCTGTCCCTCTGGTGCACCACTACTTAACACGCCTGTCCCACTATGAGTGTAACACACACACAGACACACACAGAAAAGTACACAGCTGACCTTTTAGACACAGTTGGTGGTGTGCAAACAGTCACATAGTTGATATATTATGATCTTTTGTGTGGCAAATCCATATATTTTAGTTGGATTGTGCTCTGTAATGACTTATTTGCACTTATTTAGAGTTACAACATACAACTACTCAACCTTGTGTAGTTGCACAAGTTTGCAGTTTGTCCACAGGTGTAGGATCTATCGATTGAATGTTTGTACTAGCGAGTACGCGATGTGTTCTCCTCAGCTAACCTCAGCGCTGTGTTTGAACATGTGTGTGTTAAGGCGTCGGGGCTGCCAGCATGGCCAAACTGACGTTCATGGTAGGTGGAGTGGAGGAGGAATACAACGCCGCACAGGAGCTGCTCACCTGCATGGGAGCCAATGTTGTGTACTGTGGACAGGTCGGCACTGGACAGGTAAAGACACGCACATACACACAAATATTTATATTTATCTTCTAATGATGAATGTTAAACTTGTTTTAAAAAATGAATAAATCATAAAAAGGAAAGATTTTACCTTACTAATCCAGGAATGATCATGCCAGATCTTTCTAGGGAGTCTGCTCCGAAGCTGGATGTCTGATTTAAATGTTCTTACATTCTGTATTTCATGTTGTTGTTTCATGTCGGTAAAAGTGCCCTTTCCTCTTTCTGGTCAACCCTCTGTAGGCAGCTAAGATCTGCAACAACATGCTCCTGGCCATTGGGATGATTGGGACCGCAGAGACCATGAACCTCGGCATCAGGTACTGTCAGCCAACGCTTTGCTAAGCTGCTTCCTACCTGTTATCCTAAAGGGGAAATGCAAGGATGAAAACCTGATTTACATGATCAAGGCCGAGGAAGCTGTAACAGTTAATGGGAGAGCACTGACACGGGGAAAGTTGTGAGGGGGATATTATAAGTGTATAAACAAAGAGTGGGCGAAAAAGATAAAAGATTTGTTTGTTTATTGGCTTCAAATGAGAATAAAACTGAGATATAAGCCTACATATTATGGGAGGAGTATCCTGCCTGATAAAGTAGGTTAATTCATAGAGTTAGACAAGGGACGATCCATCCTCGAGCTTGAGTTTTGAAGTGAATCCTGCTTTTTATGTTGCTGGCGCTCGCAACAAGAAGTTAAATGGTTAACGCGAGCATAAAAGTTTACAAGTTGTTGGATCTGCATCAAATTGTACCACCTTAATAGGCCTGGTTTTCTTTTTTTCATCAATGACAATGCATTCTTCCCTGGGAAACTAAAGAACATATCCTAAATCGTCCTAGCTAAATATGAAATATGAGCTCGTAATTAAAACCTGTTGTTGACATACACAGTAGCCCTGTGCGGTGAGGCCACGTGTGAATGTGAACATGTTGAAGATGTTTCCAGATGTTCGATTATAAGAAGCACAAGAACCATAAACCTAAGGTGGCACGTCTGAGGCTTCCACGTTTCAGCCACGCATGAATTTTGGCTTCAACCTCGCCCTCTGATATAGCCGTCACTATAAAAGCAATTACTACACCAGTGATATGGCCGTAACTGTGGCAATAATTTACTGCTTCAATACAGGTTTGGAAATGTATTGTGTGTATAGTGTGTGTGTTTGTGGTTGTGTAGTTTATGGAAGTGTGAAAGGGTCAGCCCAGCCCCGAGTCAGAGAGATGGATGAGGGGGCGGAGCCACAGACTCTGATTTACATCTGCTGATTGAGCTCTCACCAGCATCCTGCCACAACCCCTGTCTCTGAGCACCGCCTAGAAGTCCCATCATTCATCCTGCCTCGGCCTGGCACAGAGCCTCTTTAGCCAGGACGCTGATGGGATGTGAAGTCTTTTGAGTTAAACTGAAGCTTTTTTATATGATCTGAAATTTTCCGGCTCAGCCAAAGATGTACGACAGACTGTGAAACAAGTGTCTTAGCATCCGAATCTCGTCGTAGTACAAATTTCCCTTCAGCATCTCCCTTTTTTGGAACTTAAATTAGATTCCACTCACATAAATTGCCTTATCTGAGCCATTAAATTAGTTTTTCACCATATTATCCAATCTAATTATACATATCCCCTGCCAATAATATGCGGTTTCCTCGTCGCTCCCTGTTATTATTATGTGTTTTTATGGGTTTTGCAGCCTTAAAGGTGTGTGCGCCCAGTTGTGTGTGTGCGTGCATGTACGCGAATTGCTCTTCTCTCAGTGCAGCTGTGTTAGTGCCGCTGATTTATCTGCGCTGAGACAGAGGAGGAAAATTGGCATGAGCAGTCGCACATAAATCCCCCCACTAGGCCTCTGAAATATGGAGGCATTAAGGGAGCAACACAGATTTACACATTGCCACACTGTCTCTGGTGCACACACACACACACACACACACACACACTTGGACACACAGATTTACGTCCACAGTCACTGAAGACAGCAGTTTTCTACCAAACTACAACAACTTCTACTCACCGTGCACATCATTATAATGTACGCCTAAGAAACTGCAGCATCCCTTCACTTCGAATGTGAATTATTTTTTCTATCTTTGCAAAACTGACCCATATTCAGTCTTGATTCTGTGTGCGTACATGCAAGTGTGCGTGTGTCTGTGTGTGTTTCCGTGTCTCCCCCCCCCATCTTACTAGCCAATCTCTGGGGCTTTATTATCGGGTTTGACAAAGACTGTCATCGTTTAGAGAGAGCCCACACCCGTAAATCTCCCATGCTGCATTGCGGCCCAGTCTCTTATGCAGAGAGGACGCTCTCTTAGGCGTATGTGTATGGACGCACACACACACACACACACACACACACACACACACACAGCTCTGTTCGTGGAGCTAATTTGTTGATCTCAGATGGAGGCTCGGGCCGTCTCCAACAGAGCGTGACGTTCTCTTAGTGCAAGGAATGGCCACGCATGACAATTATGAGCACACACACACACCCTGCCTCTCTGTCATCCTTTCGCTCCCTCTCTTTCGGCTTTTCTTTCCCATCCCTATTTGCTTTTACCTCCTCATTTTATCCTTTTTCTTTTAATCCCTTCATCTCTCCTCTCTGCCTCCCTTCCACTCCCTGTAATTTCTGCACGCAGCCAACCAGTCAGTGGAAGAGGGGGATGAGAAGCTGTGGAGAGAGAGAGAGGCAGCGTTGATTTTAATGATGCACATGAAGATGAAAGGAGAGGAAGAAGAGGAGAGAGGCGACTGGCCCAAGAAGGGATATGAGGCTTTTACAGCTCACCTTGCACGCCTGTCTACCTGCACTCGTTCATGCATACGAGGCATGAGGTCACTGTCATTGAAGCACTTGCAGACAGGCACATATTTGCCCCGTTATTCATTTTATTGGGAGAACGACGGGCGAATCAAAGGGTATAACAAGACACGACCCTTTGTGTTGAGCGACAGAAACCACACACATGAACACAGACACGCATCGCTCCCCCTCTTAAATGAATTGTGAGCATATGTTCCGATGAAGATTAAAGTTGGGTGATAAACGCGCTTGTTGCCTCTATAAATGGGGACAGTAAACGCCTGTGTGTGTATATGTGCTCGTTAGCTCTTTAATGTAATAATAAATGGAGAGCGGGCCGGGCTTCCTCTCCTGTGGCATCAGACGAGGACGAGGAGCTAATCGCAGTGAAACAGACAGTTAATATCAGCACCGCAAATGAACCCCACCTGCTCGAGCTCCCCCAGCACGTAAACACATAAACTCCCTCCCCACCTTATTTCCATCTCCATCCCTCTCACATTACTTTAATCTGCAGCGGCATCGCGCAGCAACACGTTCGTCTCACCGTCCACGTCTTTGTGTGTTTATCCATGTCAATCTTGTTAAAGCGTGACATGTCCTCTTCTCCACGCAAATTACCCGCAGGCGAGGAACAACACCACTGCGTCAGCTAATAACCACGGCCATGCGAGTGTGAGTGGTTATGTGTGTGTGTGCGTGATGGGAGCAGGAGGGGAACTTCATTGATTTATCGTTAACAGAGGACAACAGCTCCCCGTCAGCGTCTCTGGTCGCTATAACAAACGATCTGCGCGCTCGGACGCGCTTTATTGTAGCTCAGCCAGTAACCTTTTCAGCTGCTGACCCAGAACGTAGGGAGGGGCTGCCTGCTGTGTGTGTGTGTGTGTGTGTGTATGTGTGTGTGTGCATGTGCGCGGAGAGATGGGGGGTTTGTGCACGATGTCAAACATATGTCCCCCAGAGTCCTCAGACAGGGAGGTGTCAGCGGGGAAGACGAGGGGGTGGAAGAGGAGGAGAGAGGCAGGATGGCGAAGGGTTGCTTGCAGACCTAGAATAAAAAAGCCATCATCAGAGAGAGACTGCGAGCTAAAACACATGTTTATGCACGCACGCACGCACGTAGTGTCACTTATGCCACATTTCCAAAACAGTCTGTTAAAAAAATAAAAAAATAAAAACAGGAGGGAGGGTTGAGAGAACACAAAAGAGACGAAGGGTAAGGGAGGAGGGAGAGACATGGAGAGAGTGTAAATGCAATTCCCATTCTTAATTAGTTAGTAGACAGCTAATAAAAACTGTGGTAGTAATGGCAGAATGAGAGCCAGGTGGAGGGAGGGAGAGGAGGGAAGGGAGGGAGGGAGGCTGCTGGCCTTAAGGACCTATGATGGTTTAATAGTCATATTGAGAGCAGAATAGAGTTACAGGCCCGTAAGTAACAGTGAGCTGAGGCAGCCAGGGCTTGATGTGGTCGGCTTTACACTGGCCTTAAACCGTTAATATACAAAAGCTGCACTACACAGACGCTGTAGTTACACCCTGCCTACTGTAATGGCTTGTTTCGCTCCCTGCTTCTGTCTGCCTGCGCTCTTTGTCTCATTTGCTCCGTCTCATCATAGCCAGGAGATTTGTCCTCTTGCATGTGAAAGTGGGTTGCCGCTGCAAAATGGGGCAGTGAGGAGGAAGCGTACTTCTACACGTTGACAGCCAGGTTTATGGCTCCCCTGTGCTGCTTAACCACTTCTCCTCCTCCTCCTCCTCTACTTTCGTTTTTCATGAAAGAAGGATGATGAAGGATAGATGTGCTGGTAAACATCAATACTGCATTAGCCAGCATTACAAAGCCTTCAGCCATTAACACTGAGGAATGGTCGCAGCCTAGCATGAGGTTCAATGGGGGTCACTGCAATCACCAGCCGCCCCACACCCATCTTCTCCATCTTCTTCTCTCGCGTTTTGAGAATTAATTCCATAATCAGCGCTGATATCCCTCCCATCTCGTCTGTCCCATGTCCTACTTCTTCCAGCAGAAATCGTCTTTCTTTTTCTGTCACTACCAGCAGTTTTCCGCCTCGTGCTGACATGAAATCATCTTCGACACAATGGCTAATTTTGTCCAAAGTTTACCTGCTGCAGTAAGTGTGGCGGTAAACCTCCTCCTTCAGACCTGCACACACACTCTGCACCAGCACATCTAGTGTGAAGAAAAGACTCGGGTCTCAACTCTGATCTCGACCAGAGACTGCTGCAGGAGTCATGTCCCCAGTCTGACTGTTGTTTGTCTGAAGGAGAATACCGACCTCCATCGTCTCCTTCTTTCCCCAGACTCGGTTTGGACCCCAAGCTGCTGGCAAAGATCCTCAACATGTCCTCAGGTCGTTGCTGGTCCAGCGACACGTACAACCCGGTTCCCGGCGTCATGGAGGGAGTCCCCTCAGCCAACAACTACCAGGGCGGCTTTGGAACCACGCTAATGGCCAAGGTACAACCTGCTGTCTGTGACTCTTTTTTAAGGCTCTAATAAATTTTTATTTATTGAATTGTTTCAATTATTGAGTTCTCTCTTCAGTTCCTTTAGTTTAGTTTTGCTTGAGTGATTGTTAAGGTTCAGTCCATCCAACCATCGCTAAAGATATTCACAATAAAACAGAAAAGCAGCAAATCCTCTCATTTGAGAAACTGTAAGCACCAACTGATCCACATCAGTAATTCACCTAAATTATTCCCATTAAATCATCTTGTATTTTCTGCAGATCAACGAGTCAAACCATCTTTTCATCTTCTACTCGTTCTCTTTTCTTTTAGTCTCTTTTCTTTACCAGTCTCTTTACCCTGTCATTTGCTTTGTCTCACATTTAACTGTTCTTTTGTCTCTGTGATGCTGCCGCTCTCCTCTTCACCGTCCCATCTGTGACTTATTGTGTGCCGCTTCAATTTACTGTCACTGCATTAGCTGGGTCAGCCTGCGCCTGTGTGTATTATTTAGTGCATCTGGGTGTCTATTAATTCACTTGTGCATTGTGTGTTCTGCATTTAGCCCGGCTAGTTCTATCGCACTCCAACAAACTTAAGGAAATCCAACAGAATTGTCCGCTGTTAGCCAAACAAAAGAGATAACAGTGTTAGTCTGCCTGTCTGACACTCTTCCTGTGTTTCTCTCTGTTTCTAGGATCTGGGTTTGGCTCAAAACACTGCCACCAACACTAAGACACCCATCCCTCTGGGCTCCCTCGCCCACCAGATCTTTCGAGTCATGTGCTCCCGCGGCTACGCTAACAAGGACTTCTCATCCGTCTTCCAATTCCTACGTGAGGAGGAAGGCCAGTGAATGGAGGGGGATGTTACCACACACACACACACACACACACACACACACATACACATACATATACACACCACAACCACACACCCCAGTGCCCCTTATCCCACTATGCTCAGGAGAGACTAAGGCCTTGCCCTCAGGCACAGATCTGTGATCCAATTAACATACTGTATGTTGACGCATGTCCCCTCATTGCATTAGCCGAATCATATTTTCAGTTCACAGCTCTCCCTCTGCATGGGGGAAATGCTAAAACTGACCTTAGATCAGTATCTAGGGACAAAGCAACTCTCTTCGCAGTCTGAGAGGCCAGAGTGGAAAATGAGAAGCAGGATGAGGCACTGCAGGTTCACATGTAACGATGCAAATAATATGGGGTTTTTTCGAGGATGATTGATGACTAATAAGTGCATGATTGTTCAGAGTTTTGCTTTTGCCTGGTACCCAAATGGCTCAGACCTGTCCCTGCCGAGTGAAAGAGGACAAGAAAAGAAAAACAAGCTACAGTAAGGATTCAGATATTGATGGAAATGTCATTGAAGAGATGGTGCAAGAGAGTGCAGAGTTAGATTACCCTTTCTCCAACAGAACAAAATCCCATATTCACAGCACTACATACAATGCTGCTTTTCCACTGCAGGTTACGGCTCGACTCACCTGTACCAGGTACTTCTGTCTTGCTCATTTTCTACCACAGGTACTTTTGCCTTGACATAGGCGAGATTCCTACCTGATTGTCACAGCGACGTTGCGACCCCCTTCACTTTTCCAACGTTTAGGAAACAACTCACAGGAACTATCCTACGGTGTTGAGAAGCCTTTATTCACCTACACTCTGTTAATCTGCCGACACCGACCGTCACTCTGCTGCTCACTCTCACTCAACCACACACTCACTGAGCACACACAGGACCTACACTACTCTGATAATGTTTTAATGCCACCTTTTAGTATTGGTTCAGCTAATCAGAAACCACAACTGAGGTGATACGATGAAGCACCTGTTAAACAGGTACGGTACAATTCACAATGGAAATGGAAGTCGAGAGAGTCGAGTCGTGCTGTAGCCTGCAGTGAATAAACAGCTCGAGGAAACCAAAAGTGGCCGCAGTGTGGGCTCAGAGTTTGCTTGTTTTGTTACATTTGTCAGGAAGCTGTTTCATTCAGTCATCCTGCCAGCATGCATATTTTCATTTGTTGATTTTCAATCATTCATTTTGTTGTTTACCTCGTGAATAGACTTCAGTTACAATAGTTTCAGTCCTTTGGTACATTAAGTCACCACTGAATCACTGAATCGATCCGTTCTGCTTCAGTTTAAATACTGTGATATACTATATCCTGTTATTTTTGCACTGTGTGCATCGCAGAGCGATGTGCCGGGCCATTTTGATACAGTTACAGAATATCTTTACACTTACCTCTCTTCTCTAGTCTTCATCTGCTTATCGAGCCACTGGAGTATTATTTCGTGACCAATACTGTTTAAATTTTATACTGTTCACTACAAAATGCTGTTCTCACTGTCAAGCACTTTCTCTTGGCCGTTTTTACTTTATCAAAGTGTCCGCAGATATTTCTCCTCTCTCGCTCTCTCTCTCTCTTTCTTTCTCTCTCCCAGCTTGCAAGACATCTGTGTAAAGTGTAAGCGAGGAACGGTTCCTCCCTGCGCTGGGCAAATGTACATATTGTATATTTCATATTGTTGTGTAGTATTGAAGAGGAATATAAATGGACTGTCACTTTTTTTTTTAGTAAAATTCATTAATAGTGTCTACAGTTTGTCGTTGCTCTGTGAAGCAGATCCTCAGTCACACTGTAGCCTAAAATAAAAGATGTTCTGTGTATTTGGTGTCTGTCTGGTTTTGTTGGATTGAGTACAGTGTGTTGCTGAAGATCCAGCACCTGTCGTTCAAAGTATAATTCTTTACAGCACATAATCATCCCTCTGTGTTGAAGGTATTGACGTAGCTGCACAATGAAAATAGAGCTCACAAATAACACTCGGTGATCAGTTCAGTGGATACAGAGCTTGGAGAAGGTGGTGCAGTGGTCTGTTTAACTACTTAAATACTGGCAAAAGACACGTTTTTGCTTTAACGTATCATTATGAAGTAAATGTTGACTATAGAATAATTACACCATCTGCGTTTAGATTGGTTTCCTCTAAAACCTTTTTATTCACGATGCAATGTTGTCTGCCAGCGGGCACAAAATCTCCCGGGAAAAATGGCTGACTGGTGATCAAGTCAAGCTGGCAGCTTGGCACCATTTCCATCTGCTGTCACGTCTCCATTATAGACTAAATGGGTAAATAAACTCAGGGTTTGTCCTGTGTTGTTGGTAGCTACTACTCTGAAGAAATCTGAGAGCAATCTGGTTACAGTGGCACCAAAAATAACCCCACATGGGGGCAGAGGGGTTGTTGTCAGTTATGTACAACATTATAAACCTATTGTGTTCTTGTACAAACTAATTAGTGTAAAAATGAGCAACTCGAGATCTGGTGTATCCATGTTGACTTTAAATGGAGCCATGAGAAGAAACAGGTGTTAATGCACCCACTTCTGTTTATTCACTACCTGCTATAGTGTCGACATGTATCTAGCTAGCAGTTCCTCGCTAACAGCAGATATGATGTTCACCATGTTCAACCTCTGAGGCCGATGGGCTGTCATACGTTTTTTGCAGATATTGGAAAAAAACAACACATTTTTGCACTAAATAAAAAGTCAAGGAATCACCAAACTAACTGTGAAATTAGTTTATATGATAATGAAACTGAACCACAATGGAGGGTTGAGTCCAGTGCAGTTGCACACATCTGATTCAGTCGTGAAACTGGAGCATGTCCACATTTGTCAACACGACTGAGCAGTTGATTCAAATTAATATTCTACTTTTAACTTAGTTTCAAGTTCAGTGAACTCGTCTTGGTCCGTTTAACATTTTCACAACACACAGGAAGACTTCGAACTCATTATTCACCTCAAGTTCAGTTAACTCAGTTTTTTAAAGCGGCGGGGAAACTTGAATTTTTAAAGTTTAACCTGATTGAAACTGAACGGTGTAGTGCCATAAATCAACAGCCTATTTCTATTTTGCTCGCGTGTCTACTTAAAGTAGCAATACGTCAAATTCATACTCCGAGTAAATAGGGAGCAACTTTTCACCAGAGTAACTGCTAACTGCTGCTAATTGTTGCTGCTGTTTGCTAGTAAGCTCAGTTAGCCGTGCAGCTAGCGGTCCAAACTCTTTGTATTTCAACTGTATCTGTCTCATCATACGTGTACACACAGCGGTCTTCTGGTTCCATGTTTCAGAGGTCTTCTTCTGGAGTTTGATCCAGCCATCCAGCTCTTCAGCGGGCTGTTGTTCCACGGTTTCTCCAAAGCTCTTCAGCAGGCGCTCACAAAACACTTAACGTCAGTCGGGGAGAAATAGCAGCACTAATCTCAGAATGATGCCCTTATTTCCATCATTACAATGAAATGAGAGGAAAAAAACAAATGTGGTTTTGTTTTTATTTTACTCCCCCCTTTTTTTTCAGAGGGCTGGTGTTTCTTCGCGACATTTTATGGAGCTGCTGTCGTCTAAGTGGCAGCCACAGTTGTTGCAGACTGCGGCGAGCCGTTGGTGGCAGGGGTTTTGTCGTGGGCTTGTGACTCACTCTGTTATTGTTCTTTGGGAAGTATGCACTTGCCTCAGCTGTGTGCTTCAAAGGTTATTTTCATCTGATTAAAAAAGAGAGGCACCTCTTGGTTTAGGTGAAGTAGCACCAGATGTCACATATCTATTCCTATGAAAAACCACGTGAGACAGGATTTGGTGTTTTCTAGCCTGTACCACCATCTTGGCCTTTGCAGACACTAGACTCTCATCTTCCTGAGGTCTCGCTAAAGAAGAGCTACGCCTCTGGCCTGGCCCGCCGAATTAGGCAGCGTAGCTGATTCATATTTGGGTGTTTTAATTTGCCTGTGTTTTATAGCAGGCTGCTGAGCCGGCGGTTTCCTCATTAAAGGACACATGAAAGCAGGCTGTAAAGGAGCCTTGGTGAGACCGGCCTGCGCTGACGTCTGAAGGGGACGCAAGCGACCGAAGGACCGACCGAGTCTCGAGCCAGCCGGTCTGAGCCGGAGGGCCTCACCCTCTCCACCAGGCAGCCAGTGGCGGGACACCAGACACACCGCACTGAATTGTGTCCACACCAGGACACCAAGTCTGATGTGTCAGCAGGAGTTCACTGTTTGATTCAGGACGTGAGTATGTATTGTGGGATTTTAAATGTCTCACTCGTCTGAGCTGAGATGTGACCTTTTCAACTTCTCCAGGCATTAAACAAGCCTTTTTCTGATCATAGCATGAGGACACACACACGACGCCGAGCTCAACTGGTCCTGAAATTAAATTTAAGTACATTATACACAGATGATCAAGTGTTGTATCCTTCCTATTCCTGCTGGTATAGGAGTCTGCTGCTCAGACTTTGAAGTTAATTGCCCACTTGGTAACCCCCCCTCTCCGCCATTTAGAGAATAAAACAGCCTCGGCTCTGAGAGCTGCTGCTGTGATAAATACCTGAGGCAACAGCGTTCATTATTTCACCATTATAACCGCTGGTGGATCCTCTCGCCTGTTTAACGACTCGCTCTTTAAGGAAGTAAGAGGCGGTGGGGTCACGGGCGGCGCAGGGGAGGGGAGGCGCGGCTCCTCTAAGCACCCCGTGATTCATATCAAGCGCACGCTAAGTGGCATGTGGCTAAATTAGCGGCAGGAATCGAGCAGGTATAATAGCTAACCCGGCGGTGCGTAACGAGCCACTGTCTCACTGTGTAGTAATGCGGCCTTGACAACTTTTACATGAACCCACCAATAATAGTCAGCTCCAGCTAGCCCAGATCCACACCCACAGTGTCTGCACATCAGCACAACACCCACGCAAGTCTTCTTCCTGTTTTGTAGACGACATTCTCCCATCCTGACTCATTGACTCCGCTTAGGTTCATTAGTGAAGATAATTCTATTGCAGACAGCGGGGTCATAACAGCAGCTTATTATAACCATGAGGTCCTCATTAGAATATCTATGGGGGTGTAGTGAGTTGTTGTGAAGCAACTTCCTGGTTAAAAGTCGTCATCACAACAATATGAGGAGACGTCTGGAGGAGAAAGGACTCGGTGTGGTTTTATCTTACTTTCACTCTGCCTTTGTGACTCCGAGCTGGACGCGTGGCGGTCAAAGACCTGCAAACAATTCAATCACCGTGTCCCCTGATTTCTAAGACTTCGTCATCATCCAACAGTGTATTGATTCGTTCATACTTCCCTTCCTGCTCTGGCTTTTTACTTTCCTTCTCTCTTGTGCACTTCCCTCTTCACACTACCCCCCACGCACCCTCTGTCACCTGTGAATAACGACAATATGCACACTCTATTCATCACACGCTACTGCACATGCTCAGTAGCTCTTCATTATATTAATTACTCTCATTGGAAGAGTGATCATCAGCCGCCATCAGAATCCATCACCGCCCGGTTCCCACAGAGACCCGGGCCGGTAAATAATCACCGGTGTCGGTAGCAGGGCTCCGGCCCTGCCGGTCCCGTCGGACCCACCAGGGTGGGCCCTAAATACCCAGGGGGGTGCAGCTCACACCGAGACACATTCATCTCTGCCAGTGGAGAAGGTAGCTGTAGGGCCGCTTCTAGAAGCTGCTGGGTGAGAGCATAGTTAAGGTAGTCTGAGGGAATAATGCATTCAGTCTCACAACTACCCCTGAAAAGGTGTGTGAGCTTCTGTGGATTAATCTGTGTGGGGTAATAATGGCATCACATGAAAAATGAGATCTGGAGACCAAACAAATACAAGAACTTTTACTAAATCAAGCATGAGGGAGACCACAGGGACGACTTCACACCGGGTCTGCTCCATGTGGTTCATCAGACGGCAGGATGTGAACTCAAGGAACACCGAGAAAAGAAGACACCTGACTAATCGTGATGAATTGATCCAATACCGACACCTCTGCTCACGATCCTCCTTTCTGACGTCTAAATGCATTTTGCTTTCAAGGATACGATTAAAGATTATTCAACTTTTCTTTGTTATAGTCAACAGCGTGAGTTTTCAGTCAGGAACATGTAGATTATCACCAAACTGTGTATCTAATAGAGCCGACATGAACTATCATCACGTTCCTTGCACAGTATTTCAGATTTACAAGAGTCTTTTTTTGAGACACTTGGAATCCTCTAGTTGTTGTGATGGCCTCATCTTGTTCTGTTTAAAGCTCTCTTCATGGCCAATTGACCTGACACCTCACTCTCGTCTCTTGCTAATTGAACAGAGAAAGGAAGGGGAAGAGAGAAAGAGAGAGAGAGAGAGAAAACGATGGGGGCTGAGGAGGAAGGGATGAAGTGATGGAGGACGAGTGAGAGCAGAGAAGCGAGGGGTGGTGTAGCATGCGAGGCCTCATTGATTAGGTGGTGAGCGGTGCAATGTTTCTCTCCTGACGCTTACACGCATTAAGGCTACATAAACACCCATAATTGGTTCGTTTAGAGCAGAGTGGAGGGAAACAGCACTCGTGCACACACGAACAGCAATCATTGTCTGTATCTGTGCGAGAAATATATAGAGAGAGAGAAAAGAGGAGTGAAATTAAATGCTCATAAAAAGGCGTCACAAGCCTGCAGAGTGGTTGGTGTGGGTGGAAAGATGTCCATGGATGTGTGTGTGTGTGTGTGTGTGTGTGTGTGTGTGTTACACGTCCCAGCGCTGTACTAAGCAGGAATGATAAAACCTTCCTCAGAGACTTGGGATGACAATAACACTCACTTCAGGGAGAGGAAGAAATGGGAGGGATGCCGCTGACTGTGACAAATTAGCTCTCAAATATCGAGGTAGCCGATTGGCTGTGGGCGTCAGGAGGGAGAGATACGGTTGGCTAGCTGAGTTGATGGATAGTTATTATGCCATTCTATTAAAAGAAGCTGCAACTTTGGGGCTTTGCAGTTCAATGGCGAGCTGCTCGGCACGGCCATGTGGGATCCTGCGGAGTGTGCTCATCTGTGCATATTCACGGCTCCGTCTACGTCCTGGAACGTACACTGAAAACACAAACGTGGGAAAGAAAAAGACCAAATTAGACAGTTGTTGCTGCAGCACTGATGTCAGCGAGCCCATCGCTGTGGGTGTGCCAGAGGCAACAGTCAGGGTGTTCCCTGCATCCCGTAGCGTCACATCCATCAGGTCATAAGAACCCCTGACATGGCGTAACCGGCGCCACCACCTCCTGCCCCACCCCAGAGGGCCGTGTCAGTGGCTGAATGGAGCGCTCCCTGGACGTGGAATGATGGGATTCCTCGCTCTTGGCTGTCATCTCTAATCCGACACTCTCACCCACACAGCTGAATCTTCATCTCCCTCCCTCCACCTCTCACGCTGTGCACGTCCACACACACACACACACACACACACACACACTCGGCGAACTTCCTCCCCACACTCTGGGCCACAAATACATTTGCATTCACTGCCAATTCAGATGCTGTATCAACATCGCTGAATCTACATATCGTTGACGTGTCCAGGTGCTAAGTCACCATTATGTCTCCCTCCAACACACACTTAGGGAGGACGGGGGGGAGGCAGGTCACAGTGGCCCCAGTGCACTGGACTGTGCTAAGCAGGTAAATATAGCGAGGACAGGCTTTATTAGAATAGAAAAAGCTCTGTTACTGTCACAGGTAAGCATGACCGATTGGGACAGATCCTCACCTCCACGCCCAGAGTCCAGCAGTCATCCTCAGCTATTCCGAGAAGCCTCCTGGTTGAACGTTTCCTGAACCATTCCTTAAAGAGGAGACGTCTCACAAGGCCGTGTCGTTTTAATTATTCAAAATTTTTTTTAAAAAAGGACAAATCTGGAGTTTGGTTGTGTGTTTTTTTTGTGTGCACCCTCTGTAATTTACTACTAATGTTCTCAGTCTATAAAAAAGGAGAAGGTGTGTGTATGTCATGTCTTCCTAATGTAACTGTCCAGCAGATTACCGCCTTATTGCCTCCAAATCAATAAACCCCGGAGTGGGTGAAAGATAAGGCTTGTTTCATCTCACGTCAGCTCAGCGTCTCCCCGCACACACATGTGCACCGTTAATGCCCATGTTTCCATGTTCGTGAGAGCGTTGAAAATGTAAAGAGGTTACCGGCAAATGGAGCGACAAGGGTTAAAACAGAGAGATGATGAGAGAGATGTGGAGCCCGGGTTGTGTAATCTCTCTGGCCTTGTCACCGCCGCACGAGGAACCATCCATTCTGGATCCTCTAAAGCTCATTGATCCTATCAACATCCAGACGGAGTAAGAGGGGCCTCCCCTCTCGCCCTCACATCGCTCCACGCTCACTCTATAACAGATCAATATTGATTATCATCTCTAAACTGCCTGTCTTTGACCATGTGCTTCAGGAGCTGCTGTACCCTGAAGGTTTTGTGCAGGTTCGAGGAAACACACGGCTGACTTCTGTTTTGGTTTGCCGTTTTGGGAGGATGTGAGTTATGGATATGAGAGGCAAATTAGTTTCATCGTTTGGGATAAAAGCCTTAAATCACCACGTTTGTGTATTTTCTGTTCGAGCTGCTCCGAGCTCCGGCGGCCCTGAGGGTCCAAACACACCAACACTTCAGTAAAGCCTCCATACTGAACTCATCGGTAGCCCATATTAGCATCAGTGTCCGGCTCCCCTTTCTCTTTATTTCACTCTCCCACCCCACAAATCCGACTCCACTCCGTCAATCATGCCTCTCAGATAGCCCCATGATCGCAATCGACACTCAAATGATGGAAGTGAATAAAACTCATTACTGACAGTCAGCGTGAGTCATGGCAGGACATTAAAAGTTGCGTCTGGCCCGCGGCCGCTCATCCTTCAGCCGTGCTTTATGACGGGGGGGGCCTGGTCAGGTTCCCGTCGCCTTCCCGCGCCAATCTCCATCAATCCACCACACCTACCGACACCCCGGCCTCTCTTATACTTTAATGCACCTAGTGTTGTCAGACATCTAACCGCTTTCATCCAAGTGGTGTGGACTTTTTAGTTGTGGGGTTTGGGCGAGTGGTGTCATAGAAGTCTTGGTGTCTGGGGTTGCAGATGCGGTTGCTGTAATAAACCAAAACGAGCTACTTCTTTTTTATTTTTAATTAGACACCCGTCGTCCATTCTCTGGATCTTGGGACCAATTATTTCTCACAGTCTGGATCTGTGCAGACACTGTACTGCTGCTGTCTATACTCTCCACCTGACTACACTAACCACTGCTTAAACAAGTCTTTACCTAATGTAAACTAAGCCCCGACCAGTGAGTCATCTACCATTTTAGACCTCCTCCTAACTGGTCCTGTCCTCGTAAACCCGGCGCAGAGAGAGAGCAGTGTTTACAGAAACACAGGAGCGGCTCACCTCTGATCTGCCCTGCGATACGGCGAAGAAGACAAGAGAAAGAGAGGGAGAGAGAGAGAGGAGGAGGACGGAGCGAAGCACAGAGGAAAGGAGACACCGAGGGGTTACATGATTGCAGGACAAACTCATAAAAGTTCCATTAACCCACGAGGAGTTAAAGAGGCCCTGTTTTCATCCAGCAGACAGCCGTCACAAACAGAGCATCACCATAAACCCTATCCTCCTTCCTAACCTCCATCTCTCTCTTGATCTCTGCAGCCCTCGCTCGCTCAGTCTCTGTCTTCTTTCCTTCATTTTCTCGTCCTCTTCTTTCTCGCTTTGTAATATTTCGCTCATTTCTTCCTTCCACAGAACAATGGACAAACATCTATAAACTCCCTGCAGCCTCTGCTCCCCCCCCACCTCCACCCTCAGCTGACCAAAACAGGACTCCCTCCTTACGCCCTCTCCCCCCTTAATCTGGGTTCCTGGTCTGTGAGTCACAACCTGAAGACGCCACAGGTCTGTCAGCGTCAGTCTGTCTGTCTTGTTAAACCCGGCTCGCCATTCGTCCGCGTCTGTTCGCCAACCGCTTTCATGTTGATCTGCTTCAAAGACAAATTTGCAGAAAACATGATTGTAGTCTGTAGACGTCCCCTGATTGTACAGATAATATTTAACTGTGTGCTGTTTGAGTAAAGAATAATAATATAAAGTTTAAGGACATTCGGCGGACTTCAGAGGTAATCTGAGATCGCATTGTTTTAATTTTGTTGTCATCCTGGTCGGTCCGTCTGACCGCTCATTGTGAATCTCTTTTTATTGTCCGACTCTTCTATTGTTGCCCTGCGCTAACTGAGCAGCTCGTCTTTGATTGATCCCCCACAAACCCCCGAGGCTCCTGCCAGAAACAAAACACACCACTTCCTGTTCGGCAGAGGGGGAGAAGTGACTTTTTACAAAAGTAAATGTCAAAGCTGTAAGTTTATATCAGTCAGTGCATGGTTAAATATAATAAGAACTCAGTCATTACTAAATCATGAGGGAAAACGTTATATAACTAACATTAATAAAAGTTAAATATAGTATATTTTAACTTTAGTTAAGAGTTATTTCACTTTTACAAACAATGAAACGCTTTATAAACTATTTATTAAGCAATTATTTATCGTCACTTTGCAATTGATGCTTATTCTACTTTGTAAATGGTTTAATAAATACTGTGTTCAACTACAAACATTATTTTTATGGCCGCTTTAATGTTTACAAACCTTTACAATGGCTTAATAAATGGTTTATAAAATGTTTTATGGTTTGTTATCAGTGAAATGACTATTAACTAACATTATTTAATTATAAATCTACCATTTATTAATGAAGGTTATACAAAATGTTACAAATTATTAATCAAACGCTGAACAATTTCTAATGTAATCATAAAGTAATCACATTAAGATTGACATTTATAAAAAACAATCATCATCACACTAATTAACTGCTATTAAATGTAATATTACCGATTACAGACTATTTAATATGCAGCAACTGATACCTAAAAATCACACAGACAAAGTCAAATACATTGAATCTAAATGTTTCTATCTGCTGTTATTATAAATAGATTGCAGTAAAATATAAACATCTCCTCGTCAAGATTATAATTTATTATCAATCATGTTTCTCGGGAGGAATCTGGACATTAAACCAGAATCCTGCAGCCAGACGTGTAATCGTATCTTCAGCCTTCCTTTAATCCCACAGATAACTGCGTTTGTTACCTCATCCTCTCTGAAGTAATCCAGGTAAGGTTATTTATGTAGATTTAAATGCAGACACACAGCGCTGACCCCACCTCCACCTTGTCAATCACAACAGTTTTATAGTTTTGGGGAGGTCTGCTTCTAGCCAAACAGTATGAGTGTTCTTTCAAATCACCCATTAAAACGCTAAGCACAGGCTTTTAGCTTCTCCTCTGATGCCCTCGCTATCTGGTACCACTATCTCTGCTGCTCTGTTTCCCATGGTGTAGCCTTACCTCCCAAACCTCAGGACACTCGTGCTCACGCTCACCAAGCTGTTCCTGCAGTGCTACGCGCTCGTATCCAAACGCACGTGACTTGACCGTTTGGCTATTCCGCGGCTCCTGAGTCACTGCTGCTACACCTGTCAAGTTTTCCATTCACTCGGTGTGCAAATACATCCAGTTTTAGGATAACGGGAGCACATTCACCACATGAAACAACGGCGCCGAGATTTCAAACACATAAAATAGGTCTCTCGTTGCTAGCTAATGCAAAATGTGCAACCAGCAAAAACCAGGTGAAGATCCACACAGAAGACGGGGAAATAAGGAAACAGCATTAGCTTGTATTGCAGTGTACAGCTAGACTAGACTAGCTGAAAATATGTAGTTTGTTAACCATGTGCTCCCTGCTCCTGGATGAAGCTGGTTCCTCTTGTGAGCTCGGTATCCAGACATGCTAACAATTACAGCATAAAAGAGGGAACGGACCATCTTTCAGCTTTCCCCCTCCTGATGTTTCTCTGTGGCGTTACCCAGTTAGCTACACGGCTTCAGCTAGCAGCCTGCTACAATCCCACTGCCATGAAGCGGCAGAGTAAATAACCCGGCTGTATTAATAGGTAGGCGGGTTCTATGACTTACAGATCTTCTAGATCTGGTTTTAAACCGTCTCAAGTCCCGGTGGCAAGAGGAAAAATCACATATCAGCGAGAGAACAGACTTTGACACAACACCAGTGCTTGTGTCCGTCTGTTCACTCTTATTTCACCTTCCTGTCACTCTTCCTCTTCACCTTCTGTGCCTCCTCTATCAGCAGGTTCTGTTTGCTGCAGTGTTGAGTGTCCAAAGTTATTCCAGTTGTTCCACCATTACCTGGGGATAGCAACCGGGGAAAACGGTGCCTTTTCCTGTTTTTGTTGCACACGATTGCTTTCATTTTTTGTTTTATACGAGGCTTAGCCACTTCAAGCCTTTGTCCTGTTAGGCTTTCTTTACAGAAGACATTCGTTGACCCTCAATTTAGCCTGCAGTACTCTTGAAACAAGCTTTTCATGTCCAGTTAACGTCACCAAACCGCAGCCATTGGTCAGCAGCAGTCAGAGGTCAGCAGGACGACTTAGCGATTCACTCTCGGTGCAGGTTGGGGGATGGAGGGGTTGCGGTAAGAAGGGCAGGGGGTTGGAAGATGGAGGAGCGCAGAGAAGGGGAAGCCCAGACACCCCTATCCCCCAGGAGAGGACCGGTAGGCTGGGTGTGACGGTCATGGGACGGGGGCATAATGAGGATACATCACTGCAGCAATGAGGTGCTCTATCACAGACACACACACCAACAGGCAGGCAAACACAAGCAAACACACTCCCGACTGTGTCCCCACATCCCCACTGGGCCACACACACGTCAAATTACTATCAAACCTCTGAGCTGATCATGTCAGAGGGCGTCAAATAAGCCTCAACGTCACTGTGAAACCCGGCCGGCTGCGTTGTGACTGATGTCAGCTCGGTGTGACTGTGGGAACAGGCTTTTTCTTGCTCCGGGGTCTGTTTGATGATTCTCTGGGAAAGAAGGGGCAAAACTTTTTTTCCTGTCGCCGTTCAGCCACCGCCGTTGCCGAGCAGTAAAGCGTCCAGTGTGCAGTAAAATAAAATGAGGTGTGGAGAGAATTGGACTGATCTGCAAAGCCATTGGCTGCCGAGAGGGCCGTAAAATAATAACGCTCCGTCATAAAACAAAGTGCTTATTAAATCATTTTAAACAATATCGCACGATGTGGTGCGCTCTGTGAGCACAAAACAAAAAAGAAAACGCTCTCATGGGGAAAGCAGCTGAACAACCAAATGAAATTTAATAAGTTGATCATCATCACAACGCTGAGTAAGACTTTTGGGAGACCTTGGTGGCTGAGCTCATCCCAGCACTATCAATAAAGTGACACTTGGCCATTATGTGGCCATTACTTGGGCTTTAAGTGACAATGTGCATCAGAGGAGCAGAGGAGAGCAGCCTCCCCTGTGCTGCTAGCTACGCCTGTGCTTACTTCTTTCTGTGTGCTGGTGGGAACAGCATAAAAACTACATGTGCTCACGCATGCGTGCACAACCTGCAGCCCTGTGTGACACAGCAGCATGTCAAATGTTGAAGTGAAGTGATGAAACTTCTCCTTCACTGTCTTTCACTCTCGCTGGCTGGTGAACTAAAACTCTCGCTGCGTTGATCCTGAAGCGAACACATTTCTACCTCTGCCTGTGCGATGGAGGGCTGATAGAGCAGTGGGACCTTCATGGAGCCCGTATGGATTTGTGCATCAGTACAAGTAATGAGGATGTAGAGTCACGCAGGTCAGGAAGAGAGAAAACACGAGCCGGTAAACGACCAAGATCAACCCGTGGAGCTCGAGTTTGCACAACAAAGCATTTTCTGAATGAATGTAGTGAAATGCAGCTGCAGTGTTTACGTCGTCCTGCTTTGCCTGCACTCTTACGTTGGTCGTGCTTCTTGCACATTTATCAAATCGCTCCAATAACAAAGCCTTCCAAACATCATCCATGTGTTATATTACATGCAATGCCTCTGAATGCCGGGGAGCCCAAACTCTTTCCCTCTGCGGGTCAGAACTGCTTTTGCTGGAATTTTGCTGCAGGTAGTCAAATAATGGTTCATAGTTTGAGGAGAGATGAGTATCTTCAGACGACCATTACTCAAAATGGAGGCTATCAGGATGTTAGGTTGAGGTGCAGTTGCTGTCCTCGTGACTTCTACTTATTAAGAAATTAGCATCATAGTTTCTTTGAATTTGCTTCTGTATGAAACCTTTGTCCCACACTGACTCCACTCTGTCTCTGTGCTTCCTGTTTTGTGGCCAGTAAAGACAAAAACAATCCTTTAAAATAAAGTAATTCAGTTTAGCTGCTGATTGTGTTCTGATGTGTCCAGAAATGAGAATAGTTCCGTTTCCTCACCTGTGGATGTCAGAGTGAATGATCTCAGGAACAAACCACGCGAGTGTCAAGTGTTCGTGAAATTTCCTGCTCCATCAATCACGGCGGAGGAAATGCTTCCACCTGGATTGGGGCCACTTCACAAGATGCCTGCAGAGTGAAATATGAAGATGTCCAATTTTACAAAAAAGGGAAGAAATATAAATGTGCTGACTTTCACACCCAATCCATAAATCAACATTTCGCCTGAGGGTCATAATCTATAGAACAGGATGCTAAATACCTGCATGCTCTTTGCTCCTGTACACTTCGTGCATGCTTCTGATTCCACACCATCACGCCATCTATAATCCACAATCCTAAACTTCACAACACTTTCGCAAAATTGCAATAACTTGGACCACGACTGTGACGTCATCCTGTACGCCCGCCGGTGCTCCACGTCACCGATGAGCCAAAATACAGAAGGAGAAGCAAACCTCCCTTTCTGTTGCAAATAAAGAAATCCCCTTGTGCTGGTTTTAAAATCAATAATCAACTCTAATGATGGCGTAGAGGATTAAAATGAGGAGGGATCAACACCAAATAAGGTTCCCCGAGGAGATGGTTCTAGTTCACAACCCGTCACCCCAAAACATGTTGTATAACCAACCCTGTGCTTGCGCTTTAATACAATTAATAGATTATCAGGATGCTTTGTACGATATATTCACAACTTTGTGTTACTTGCATGTTTCAGTTGCAAATACAAATCCAAAACCTGGAACATGTCAGCTTAAAATCTCCAAATCATCTTAAAAAAACAGAGTGTGAAGCTGAAATCATGTCTCAGATCCTCAGAATATTATAAATGTGTGAAGGATCCAGATGAATCATCCGGTTACATTGTGCTGAATTATTACAGCAGCTATTAAGAATGTATCAGAACAGTAGTTTGGAAAAAGCCACAGCTCAGTTTGTAAATTCAGATGTTGGCCTCTGGGTTCAGTCGCATGCAAATGAAATCATGAACATTCAAATAGAATTAATGCGACACTGTCACACTTCTGTTCAAACTGACATCCACCTCAAATATCTCCACATTAAAAATCAGTGTAAAAGACGATTGATCACATATTCAGCTTGAAGATGAAAAGAACACTTCTCCTCCTGCAAACTGCAATAATAAGAAATATAAACATTTTAATATGAATATAAACTCTGATTTCATGCTAAATGTTTTTGATTTATTCAAGAATTATAACTGATTAATTGTTCAGAGTTGATGGTTTTGAATTTTAATTGAACTCCGACTGTTTTATTTATTTAGTTTTGAAGAACTGAATATAAAGCTCGTGTGAAGAACAGTCAGCTGACTGTAAGATATCCCCACACCTGCAGGAGCAGACCATAATAATCAGGAGGGGGGTCAGAATGAGACAGCATCGATTCCTGTCATTCTGTTGTTTCTGTCTGTCTCTGCTTCTCCGATATGGATTCGTACTTATGTAATAAAAATAACAATATATACAAATTGGTTGTTGTTGTTTCTAAATATTTAATATTTTACTGACTGTGTTCCGCCAACATGTTGTCACAACTTCTCACCTGAAGCTAGAAAACACATCAGAAGATTGTGGGAACATTTCAGATGGAAAGTGTCGACTGATAATATTTATCTGCATCTTTTTGTTATCCTCCTTTTCGTTTCTGTTTGAATCCCACGTTACATCAGTGCGTTGACATCAGCCAGGTATAAAAGAGTCGCCAGATGTCTCACCTGGTTGAGATGCTGTGTGCAGTGCTGCCACAGGCTCGAGCGGACATGAAGTGCTGATGCAGAAGATGATCATGAAGCGAAAAAAGACATTTTAAACGCGTTGAACTGATTCTGTTTTCCTGTTTTTAGGCCGCTTTGCTAGAATAAATCAGGCTGATCGGTTTTCCAGGAGCAAAAGATTTGTTGGCACAAACACGCGCGTAATTCTGATCATTCTGAAGGTTTTGTCTTTATTTCCTCTCTGCTATCAGCTCCATCGTGCTACACAGAACTCCTGTTACAAAAACCAAACATTCCGAATTTATTCGGATTAAAGACGTTGATTCTCGGTCCAGAAAGGAGGAATTTTAGCCTGAACGTGCACAGAAACCCAGACGAACATCTTCGGCTCCGCCTGATCTGAGCAACTAAAACGAGAGGATTTAAGAGGGTCTTTTTTTAAAAACAACCCTGAATCCATCCTGCTCTGTTTTCCTGCTCTGGTGTGTCACGCAGGCTCGGAGCTGGCGGCCCGTGCTCCAGCTGCAGAGAGCTGTCTCCGGTGCGCCGTAAATAAGGTTGATAAAGACGCCGCCGAAAACGACTTTCACGCGTCCCCCGATTGATTTAACGTGACCCCCGTTTCCAAATGATATTGGAAGCCTATTTAAACAGATGAAGGCTTAAATTGTCTTGCTTGTATGCGCATTAATCTC
Organism: Spondyliosoma cantharus; assembly: GCA_900302685.1. Lineage (NCBI taxonomy): Eukaryota > Metazoa > Chordata > Actinopteri > Spariformes > Sparidae > Spondyliosoma > Spondyliosoma cantharus. The sequence continues at coordinate 862 of OMLP01032875.1, read as the reverse complement.
CCATTCATCATCATTACTGTGTGATTGGTCCGTCCACGCCTCCGCCAGCCCCTTGCGTTCCGACGAGGGCCTGTAAATTAGGATGTAATCCAATTTAAACAGCGGCGGCAGCAGCCACGGATCCATTTGCTGTGTTTTTTTTGTTTTTTTTGAACGTGCTGTCGGTGGACAGCTGCACTGCACCGCCCCTATCAAAACGCTTTGTGCTGGCTGTGGGAGCTGGGGAGCCCTGAGCCAATTCGCCCAAATAGGATCTTATAAGGCCGGTGTAATTGGTGTTTTGAGCGCAATCTACGAGCCCATCATATCTTGAAGCTCAGTCAGACGCAATCTTTCAGCGATTAAATGGCATGTTGATGCTGGATTAGGCCGCCGAGGATGCAGCCGTGTAGCTTTTACGCAGTGAGGAGAGATGGGGATCCATATGCGCGGCTGCGTAAATGTGGCTGTAATTTGCCTCACTTTAATGTGTCATTCTGGCACAGTGTGGCGCGGGTGTGGAAGATGGTCGTGTAGTGCCGCCGCCGCCGCTCCTGTGCAGCCAAATGAAAATCAGCTTCGAGCTTTTTCTCTCCACGCTGTGAAAAATAACCCAGAGTTGTTTTTTTTGGAGCGACTGCGCCTTTTGAATATTCAGCTCCCCTCATCCGTTCGTCTTTATTTTATAGCGCAGTTTTATTATGCGCAAGCCAAAAGCCATTTTCCCGCATGACCCGTGTCCCTATCAGGCTTAAAGACACCGGCTGATAGTTTACATAAATCTGCCTTGTGGTTTAGCCTCGACCCGGGCGGCTTAAACGGTGTATTATTCCAAACATATGCATTTTAATCAGCTCGGTCACACTTACAAGAACTCCAGTTA
>OMLP01032874.1:0-10000 GCA_900302685.1 Spondyliosoma cantharus | reverse complement strand
CCGACTCTCTCTCCTACCTTCATGGGTGAGATGTGAGCGTGGGTGACGTATCCGTGCACATTCTGGATCTGGGACAGGTTCTTCTCTGCTACCTGGACCAGCTCTGCTCCGACCGCCTCCTCCGTGAGCTGGGGGGAGCTCTGGTCCTGGGGGGACGAGTCCTCATCGTGGTGCCTGTACTTCTGTAACAGGAAACACACAGACGAGACGAGGGTGAGCTGGACGCGATGGATGGATGGCGAGGGCGGTGATGCCCTCAGCACTGACTGTCAGACGGAGGGCGATGTTTTAGTTTACATGCAGCTGACAGCGTTTCTACCAAAAGTCCACAAGTTACTGAACTCCAGAAGTCTGCAGTCACAGATCGACCTCGGAGTCATTTTTAGAAGAAGTGTGAAAACACTTGAAGGATCTGCTCGTGTTTCTGGAGGATGTGAAGTGACTCAGTCGGAGCACTTCAGGTCTCTGATGGGACATAAACTCTCCTGGTTGAATCATCAGAACAAAACATGAACCAGTGTGTCAGAAAAGATGTGAATCAACGCTACAGGAAGCCTGTGGACATAGAAACTGAAGCAGAGGAGTCGACTACGATTCCCAAGGTGCATTTCACTGACAAACATCCAATCACAGAGCTCCAAATTCTGGCGTCAGCTGCAGAAGACAAGGTAATTTAATTTTGGATTCTGGGCTGGTTGTGGATTAAATTCAGCAAAAAGTTTATTCTCAGCTGACTGATTTAATCTAAAGAGAACCAGCTGCTGAGGCTCATGGGTAATGTAGTTATTAGGTATAGGCCTCCACAAAACAAAACATCGAAGAGAGGAAGTTGAAATAATTTAAACATAAATACGCGAGTAAAAATACATACAAGCATGTTCACATTTAAAATGCCTGACAAAAATAAAGATTAAAATGTCTTTAAACTAATAAAAGTCAAATCAACTAAATTAAATCAGGCGCCAAAACATTATGTTTAAAGACATGAAAACAGAATGAAAGAGAAAAGTGAGACGATCACAGATTGAGTCCAAACTAAATAAACTAAACATGAATCAGTGTGAGAGGTTTGTGTTAACGAGTGATGCTGTGACTGAAAGAAAGAAACCAGAGTGAACCAGCGTTTGTGTTTCGCACTGATGATGATAAAATGATTGAAAACACAACGATCACCGTGTTTAAAGAGTGACTGCAGTAATCTGGAGGCAGCTGTGGGTGCAGATGTTTCGGGTTTTGCTCGTGACAAACATTCATCCTGCTTTTCTTCAGCGCGAGACCTGCCGTCGGATTAGAGAAACCCTGCAACGCTGCTGTAAGAACCTCTGAGGAAACTTTCCGCAGCCACTTCAAAGGGACGTTAATCTGGATTATCCTGCGTCTGATTGGCTGTGGGCTGGTAGTCCACATGCAGCCCCTCCAACATGCTGCTCCCATCACATGTGGATCATCCAGTCTTATTTATATTTATCGTCCTGTGGTGGAGGCTATTTTTATTTGTGTAAATCCAGTGAACTGACCCTTTAAAGTCCTCCACATTTGTTTCATCTGCTTTGTGTTCCTGTTCAGAGGGAAGACGTCGGCCTCTGTGACAGCGCTGTCTGCACAGAGCCAACAAACAGCGTTTGAAGGGCAACCTCTCCATTCATCAGGCTGAGAGGCCGAGAGCTGCCAGCACACTGATTGAACATTTGCTTAATTCATGAAGGACGACAGCAGCTGCCAGAGAGGCGGCCAACAGCCAACGCTCTCAGAACCAGAGGTGTGAATCTGAACAAACACTTGACGAGGTAAAAGTCTCATCAGTCCTGACGCGACGCCAGAGAACAGCTCGCATGAACAACGATGGAGGAGTCGGATCTACAGGTTCTGTCCTGTTTCTAATCAATCAATCAAACGCCAATAATGAGATGATGTGTATCTGATCGCTGCACAGACTTGAGTGCTTGCTGACACCTCAACCAGCCAGGTGTAGGTATTAGTATCCAGGTATGTCTGACTGGCTCAGTTGGTAGAGCAGCGTCCCACGTACAGAGGTTTGGACCCGGTGGGCCTGGGTTCGAGTCCCTTTGCTGCATATCACCCTGAACTCTCTCATCCTGTTTCTTGTCATCTCTGAAGCAATAATAACTCATAAACTCATACAAAGGCAAAAAAAACATGTCAGATCAGGACAAACTGGAGGAGGCTGCTGGGAAGATGAACATCAAGACGACCTGCCGACACCTGACAGGCGGGTCAGGTGGAGGAAGAACCATCTGATGTACAGAAAGGTAAAGATCCAACTGACCAACACCTGATCAATACCAAAACAGTATGGAGGTTCAATACTCTGATTTTAAAATCATGGAGATTAAAAGTCTGAATCGACCGACAATCACTGAAAACTACATCAGGTTATTGTGATTGATTACATTTCTTTTGGCCTAAAATCAGACAAATGCTGGAGATTCATGAGACACACATGAGACGTCTGTGTTCCTGCAGTTACTCGTGTCTTTAATGTCTTGCTTCCTGTCGTCTTCATTGTTGGCTGAACCACCTCCACAGTGTTCACGCTCTGTGTTTAAGAACCAGCCCACAGTCTGTCTTTTGTTCCTGCTGCAGCCGTTCACACCACACGAGATATTTTTAGGAAACACTAGAGAGCGACGTTACGCAAACCGCGTCTCTGTAGGAAACTCTTGAGCAGAAAGATCCATGTTCGAGTCTGTTATGAGATATTACACATGAGAAATGTTTCATCACATTTTAAAAGCTTCTTCACATTTTTCTTTCGAGTTGAAATCTGCTCTTTTGGAATCAAACGTTCAGCAAACAGCTTCATATTTTCACACACGTTTGACAAAAGAGGCAGAAGATCGTCCAGTCGTCATCAGACGGGTCGACGGCTGCCTGCTTGTTAACTGTCAGCAGTCATGAGCACATTAAAACCTCAATAATCCTGCTGCTGATCACTGATCAGTGTTCAGCAGCAGTAGCAGAGTGTGAGAAGGCTGCCTGACGCTGCTCAGACAAAGCAGAAATCACACATTCCTCTTCACACCTTCTGACCGGCTCCGAGAAATAAAGAATCTAAATCTGAATCGAATCGAGAACCCGGCGTTCTCCGTGTTCTGCTGCAGTGAGGAGGAAGCGAGGCGTCTCTGGAGGAACAGCATGTTCACACAGAGACAAAATATCTTCATCAGACAGAACCTGAACCAACACCGTCACAATCACACACACTGATCTGTGTCTTTGACCCGGACCTGAGGAACGAGTGAGGTTCAGGTGTGACGACCAGCGAGAGAAGCAACACAACAATGGCGGCTCCTCCACAGGTGAGCGTAGCTGCTGCAGCATCACTTCATCATCACTCGTCTCTCCTCTGAGCTTTTAGTTTGTTATCGCCATTATCAACGTGAACTGAAGCGACAAGTTTCCATCCAACAGGTGAGTGAAGAACACCTGAGTCATCATCAAACAAACGTGTCGCCGCTCTGAATGTACAGACAGTCACAGTTCACCTGCTGACGAGCTCGTGTTAATCACATGCTGTCAATCACTCCACCGGAGGAAGGCTGACTCATTCTGTAGAGAAATGTTCTGACGTGCAGCTCAGTCTGGTTCTGTGTTCACTGACACCAGCTCTCCTGCAGAACCAGCAGAGCTCCTCCAGAACCAGCAGAGCTCCTGAGGAACCGGTTTCACTGCTCACCTCTGGAGCAGACGGTCAGGAGGCTGTTTGTTCTCATCACGATTCAAAAGTGCAGCTGAAGGAAGCTTTTCAGAAATACTACATAAAGGATCCCACAGTGTTATTGGTACTGTTCTACTGGGCCTGGAGTACTGACCCAGAACAGAATAAACTGAGACATCAGACGGACACATTGACTGATCAGTGCTACGGAAGCATTTCAGTCGCCACAAGATTTAAGACTCATCAGTGTCACGGCTGTGGAAAGGATTTAAAAAATACTGGAAGCCACGAGTCCAAATATCCCAACAGAACCTGACCGAACCTTTCATCTGCACTGTTGGTTAAATGACCTCAACAGTCAACATGAATCAAAAGTTGAAGCTGAAGGAAGCGTTTCTGAAACTGTTATTGATACTTTACGTTTCTAAATTTCCCCAAATCTCTATTAAGCTAAACGTCTGAGTGTAACAACATCAACATCAACTAAAAGTCTAAAATATGAACCTTTAATATCCACACCTGCCTCACAGCTTCGTCATCAGACTGTGTATTTTACTATTCTGCAGTTTTCTACTGAATTAGTGTCATTAAAGTGAAATTAAAGTTTATATCCAGTTTCAGGTGTTTCAGATGATCGTCCTGCCATCCCCTCCATCCTCAAATCACTCACAGGCAGACGCCATCCGACCCAGAACCAGAACTATCGCCATTTATTAGTAAGAATTATTTTAATTTGACAGAGTTTCTATTCAACAGGCACCTGTTTGACTCTGGAAACTCAGACGGATCAATCAAATCTGTAAAATGTTAAATAACCAAACGCCAACTGGACAGAATATTTGGTGAAATTATAATAAAAACCTTCTTCAGACCAAGACAGTTATCATTTCAAGTGCTACGGTAAGTTTTCCTGTTGTTTTCTACTTCCTGACGCTCTGGTTGGAGGAAACACAGACTGAACGTGAAGTTTCTCTGCAGTAATTCTCCTCGATGACGACTCTGCTTTGATTACTGAAGGATTATATTCACGTGACGGACACAGATTAAAACGGTCGAGCTGATGCCTTCACTGTCCACTGGAGTTTCCACTGACCCATGACTTAATATTATCCATTAAAGAGTCTCAGTGGGACCATATAGTGACCTAGTGTCGGACTGAGAGAGCTGGGACCGGATTTAGAGAGCCGGGACCGGACTGAGAGAGCCGGGACCAGACTGGGAGAACCGGGACCGGACTAGGAGAGCTGGGACCGGACTAGGAGAGCTGGGACCGGACTGGGAGAGCTGGGACCGGACTGGGAGAGCTGGGACCGGACTAGGAGAGCTGGGATCGGACTCGGAGAGCTGGGACCGGACTCAGAGAGCTGGGACCGGACTAGGAGAGCTGGGACCGGAACGGACACACAAACAAAAAAAACCTCTTTGTAAAATATCTTAAGGATGTTAGTTAAAGTGTCGGTGCTGAGGGAGGACTGTGAACGCCAACCTGATTTTTCTGCGGTTCCCAACTCAAAGCGGCTGAGAACAACTGATCTAAACCTTTACTGACACCTGAATGATCCTAAATGAGCTGAGCATCTTCTTGTGCATCATAATATCTAAAGACAACCCAACAGAACCATTCCAGGACCTGTCAGACAACCCAGATGCAGACAGCAGCATGTCTGCGATAGGCCGGTATCGGTCAGCTGGGATTATCAGGCAGTAATTTAATGAGTTCCCTGATTTGTAAAGTTATGTTCACCTGCCAGCCACATGTTCAAGAAGCTGCTCAGCCAAACACCTTCATCAAATCTTTAGGTGACTTCCAGGTAACAAGGTTCCCGACGGCGCCCGTAAGCACAAACACACAGCGAGCTCTGCGTGCACGCTGCCTGACCACAGAGCGGCAGATGGAGAAGCATCAGGAGGCTGCAGGCGAGCTGAGGCGTCACGACACTCCGAGGAAACACAACCACAAACACAAAGCAGCTACAGAGAAACAGTCGGTCTACAGGTTCCACTGCCTCTGAGGGTCACAGCGGCTCAGCCCACACAGCCTAAATCTGGCTCTCCGGCCGCCGCCTGTACATTCATGTTAACTGTTGGCATTAAAATTTAAACAGCTGTGAAAGCACAGAGAGAGCGGCGGTGAAGTGGACGACACTGTAAACACATCACAGGTTCAATGGCTGCAGCAGCATCATGTCAGAGCGTCCTTGAGCGAGACACTGAGCCCACTCACTGAGGACGAGGGCAGCACGGACGGAAATGTGCGTGTAGGAGGCAGCGGGGAGGTTTCCAGTGATGACACGGTCTGCCTGAAGAGAGCCTCCTCCTCCTCCTCCTCCTCCTCCTCCTCCCTCTGAGAGCTGTCGAGGAGGAGGAGGAGGAGGAAGAGGAGGGTTTCTGGATGATTCAGGGATGTGATGAAGAGGAACACAGGGAAGAAGATGGGAATAACCAGGCGAGGAGAAATCTCCTCTACAGGCTCTCTGCTCACCGTCTGTCCTGTGTGTGTCAACTTGTGAGCGACAGAAACTCAAACCACAAAAAGCTTCTCATCATTATTTCATTATCAAATTCTCCCTTCGAGTTACCAGAAATATCAGACACTGATATCCTGCGTGGAGCTGCAACCATTGATCTTCTGATGATCGATGAATCAGTCATTATTTAATCTCTCTGATCTCGTTCTTTCCTCCTCTGTGACAGTAACCTGGATACAAACGAGACGGCTTCATGTCACGTTTATTATTTTCTTGTTGCTCAGTTAGACGAAGCCCAGACGCTCAGTTTCATCCGTTTTCATGGACTGCTCGTCGCTCGCATCTCGTCCGACTGCAGACTTTTTACAACACAACTGAAGTTTATAAAAAGGAGTGAGCGATCAGATTGATAGGAAGGACACGAGGCCACCGGGCTTTGATTCAGGAGGTTTTCAGGATGATGACAGAACTGAAAGGCACGATGCAGCTGCATCAGTTTGCAGTTTACAGTTACTTCGTAGATTCAGATTATTTATATAAATCATCAAGCTTAGTTTTATGGATTAAACACACATTATGTCATTTCTGCCACTAGAGGTCACTCAATCGAAGTCGCGTACGATCATGATGAGCTCTTCATCTGACCTTTAAAGTTTTCTTCACGCTATGTTTCATCTCTCTCGGACTCTCTCCTGGAAGTTTAACGTCGACTAATGTGCACTCGAAAAATAACATATTACATCTTTAATCTACCAAAATAAGAGATGGTCACTGCAGGACTCTAACAGAGTGTTCCTACTTTTACTGAGTCCTTCCTCCACCACAGACGAAATACTTGAGAATCATCCAGCCTTAATATTCCTCTCAGCGACACTGACAGCAGACTGTAAACAGCGCGACCTTTCGTGGAGTTGAATATTGACGAGCTGTGGGTTCAACACGTGGCGCTCGGCCCCGGTCAGGCCCGGCAGGGTCGGTCCAGATGTTTTTAAATCAAAACATAATCTGATTGGTGCTGATTTCATCCCAGCTGGATGTTTTACAAATGACAGCAGCTCACTAAACACTTTACGGCTCCACAATTGATAACTTCCGGCACAATCTATCGCGTGTGTGGCAGAGAAAGCAGTCGATGGCGGCCGATCAATAGGACTTAATTAAGACTGGTCAAACTGACACAGAGCAGAAGTCACAGCAGAGCGGTTAATCACAGGCCGGCGCTGTGGGAGCGTTCCAGCCCGACCAGTCTGAGATTTAAGAGCGTCATCGTCCCAATCCCTCAGATTAACAACACACAGCGATCACATCCGATCACGCAGGACAGGCAGCCGTAATCTGAGCCGTCGACATGATACTGTAACTCCGACCCCCTTTCAGGCGTTCAGTGACTGTCCAATCAGAGCCTGGGGGCACGAGGTCAACGGGGAGGTTCATCTGAAGTGGACCGGACTCCAGCAAAGGCTTTGGACCACAGAGTTCAGAGAGGTTAAAGGTCAGATGCTGCAGCATGAAGGGAAGCTCGACTAGGCTCTGTGGTCGAGGAGCTACGTAGTCAAAACGTGTTGTACATCCCGAGTCTGCACAGGGTGTTTTATTTTGAAAATTGACCGGATGCTCTATAACGTTCCTGTGTCAGACTCAAAGTTGTAAATATGAATAATAAACAACAACGACTAACCCACAGTAATAAATAAAACTAAACACGATGGCAGCAGGTCAACATCAGGCTGAAACACTTCAGCTGGGATATGAAGCAAATACAGTAAAAACTAAACACTAATATCTGAATCACGACTGAAGACTCAACATCTAAATAATCACAGTATGATTTTGATATGATTCTTGTGTTGGATCATAAAGTATCTAAAACAAACATTCATTTTAACATATTAAAGTCAAACACTGTGAAGCTCATTTTAAACTCTTTAGCGGTGACGATGTGTTTCTACTGTAAACTGTCTGCAGGCTTCAGCCTCCATCAGCAGCTCTGCGTCGCTGTGCTGTTGGTTCGTCGGTGTTTCCCTGCTCAGCACATGTTGACCACACATGCACGTGCCTGCCAGCCTGCCACTGACGCTGCCCGACAGCCAATCGCGCCTCAGCGCTGCTGCGATCACAGCCTCCCATTGGCCGGTTCAGTGAAGCAGAGACGACAGGCGGCTGGGGCGGCCTATCGTGACGCGTCAGGTCAAACAGTAAACACAGCCGCTCAGTGACGAGCGGTTAACGGGGCTTCTTCCCCCTCAGCTGTCGTCTGACAGGCAGCTACAGCAGAACCTGCTTTGGGTTTTGGTCAATTTAAGAGTCTGAATGAAACGTTTTGTGATCGCAGCTCGCTCACCGCCCTGCAGCGTTCCTCAGTGTCGCCCACACTGTTTCATGTCTAGTGCTCGCCCATCTCCGCTCTGGAACCGGTTTCACTTTTGGTATTTAGGTCCAGAAAACATCAAACCAAAGCTGCAGAAATCCTCCTGGTTCTGACGCTGAGCTCAGTGTTTCCCTCACGACACCGCCGGAGCTGAGATGGAGCTTCAGTGTTCAGGTGTTGGTAGAAAACGCTGCTTTCAGATGGATGTGAACCGACAAACCCGTCAGCTTTAAGTCACTCAACATGTTCGTGTTGACTGAAAGAATATTTTTGGGAATATTCTCATAAATCAAAAAGCGGCACTGAGCTGACAGAAGCATCAGTTATTCTAATGATGTTCTGATGATTATGATCACATCACTCACTGCTTCACTGTCACGTTTAAAAGCTTTCAATACTCAAAATATGACAAAATGATCGTCTCCACTGAAACTGGTTTAGATTTGTTCTCTGATCCAACTCCAGTTATTATTCCACATGAACAAAACCACCAAAATAAAAGTTTCAGTTTGTTGGAACGTCATGTTTTACTGCTCAAGACATCCTGATTAGAGCTGAAATGATGAGTTGATTACCTGATCAGATGATAGTCGACATTCATCGTTGAAGTCAGTTTTCAAGTAACAAAACCCCAAATATTCTCGTGTTTCATCTTTTCTGATGTGATCGCAAATTGACAATATAAGCAATTTTAAGACGTCAACATGAACATGTGGATGAGCGTTCATGAAGGTGGTCGTTCGCTGCAGCATCTCCACAAAACTTCAGAGATCAAATGTACAGCAGTCGACGAGACAAATAAAGTCTGATCTCGTCTGAATCGTGTCCTGAACCACACAGAAAGATCTGAACTACGACTGTGGAGACGCCATTAGAAGCCTGAACATCAGGAGTGACGCTCACTTCTTCTGTCTGAGTTCAGGACAGTGAGATCCGAGCAGGACAACCTCAACAGGAGTTTACGTCCAAACTCTGCTCAAGCCCGACCCGCTCAATGCAAGCTGAGGAAAGAACTTGACAGCACCGTGTCGGTCGACTGTATGAGAATATGATATATATAAAACTTTGGATTAATCGTGGCCACGTTGAGGGCCGAGGTTGGCCCGCCAGATGTTTCGAGCAAAATGAATCTAAAAATGCGAGGAGACGGCCATGTTGGTGCTGATGACGTAAACTGAGCCAGATATGTTTTCACGACACTCAGTAATATTTTATCATCTTTGCAACAAACTGCGACTTTCTGGCAAAACACTAAATTTGATGAACGCAAACTAAAAATCCCCAAATGATTCGTTTCTCACGTGTTTTTTTTCTCGTAAAAAGGTCCCTGAGGGAAAGCATAGGGGGCGGAGCTTCACCTCTGAGTACTGTGAGTAATCAGACTACATTCAGTGTAACAGAGATGAAGTTTACCTTCAGTGAAATGTTTCAGGTAGTTTTGTTCTGGACTTTCTACAGTTTGATAAACAACTGAACCCGCCGCCC
>OMLP01032873.1:0-48094 GCA_900302685.1 Spondyliosoma cantharus | reverse complement strand
CGTCTTTGCCCACAATGCATCTGCCTGTGTTTGAGCTGTAAATAAGGATTAGCGAAAATGTGATAAGAATTCTCAATATTTACACAAAAAAAAAAACTGAGTAGTTACCGAGAAGCAATTAGGAAATGAACCGGGAGTGAGTTTACAATTAATGAACTGTAATGAGTAATTCCTCAATAACTGTGATTCAAGCAATACAAAAAAAAACTGTCTGGAAGATACTATATAAATGAATCATTAGGTAATGATTAGTTCATGAATATCTGTGAATTGACAAACAGACCATTTTCTTCACGAGTTGTTCCTAATTTATGAACAGGCAGCTTCATGGCATTAACTAGCGACGACTCATTAACTTCTTATTGCTCAATTATAAGTTACTCTCTCTGTGCACCTTCAAGTAAAATGAAACATAATGCTGAGTAGCTACCAAGCAGACTCATTTATTACTAATTACTCAATCATTACAGGTTCAAACTGAGGTCTGCAGCAGCTGACTCTTCATCATCGCTAATGCTATAGGATATGACTTGGATGTGAGTATCAATGTATATGCCGTCTGAATACAATGATTAAAATATTTTTGAGAATCCTGAGGTCCCTGATTTCTTTGGAACTAATGGTTAACTCAAGAAAAGTGGCTAATTGTTAAAATATTTTTTAATGAGCAACTACTTAGTAACTACTCAGTATTATATCAATTTACTTTAGGGGACACAAAAAGAGTAACTAATGTTTAAGCAATCGGTTATTAATGAGTCATCACTAGTTTGTGAAATAAACAACTCATGAAGAGCTGTCAGTCAGTTCACAGATATTTATGAACATTACCTAATGACTTATTGATATCTAACTGTCTGTTCTCTAGTAACTCATCATGTTTAGTACCAGAGTAGTTCCTGATTCATTCCTCACCGGTTCTTTCATATCTACTCATATCTTTGTGCACCTTATTGTAAAGTGTTACCAGTATTTGTTTATGATTTCTCGGCTCTAAGGTCAGGTTGGTATATTAATGAACTAATTGTTCCAGCAGTAGTGTGGTTTTAATGGTAGTAGTTTTATTTCTACTTGGTTGAAAAGCTCCAGGTTGGTACGGTAGGTATCTCATGTAGCGCGTCACCTTGATTTAAACACAACAACTTCTCCCCTGGACAACAAGGGTGGTGCAACAAGTATGGCTCATGGACATGTATGAGGCAGCTTCAAGGTTGCTGTGCCTTGTCAAGCCACGAAGAATTTCTGGCCTTCTGTCTAGCGTTCTGTTCATTAGTCTGCTGCGGCCATGAGCTGAGACTGCGTACATACACAGCGATGGAGACACTCTCTTGACGACTGTGACTGCTATGGCAGCACAACGAAAAAAGTTGACTGGAGATCTGCATCCTTATAATGTACTGCATATAAAATCACCTGTTACAGGTCCTTCTGGTGGTGCTTTGCCCTGCTGTCAGAGCTTGTCAGTGAAGAGAAAACGCAGCTCTTCTTATTCCTCAGGCCACCGGTAAATTCTCTGCAGGACTTTATTTCATGTGCACATAGTTGTCACTAAGGAACTGCCAACAAGAGCTGCAGGAGAGGACACACTGCACCAGGGTACACACTTCACTCCCAATGCTCACGGCTCATAGATTCCTGCCTTCAACAGACATTCAGTTAAGTTTAGGTACTTATACCACTCTGTGAAAATTGTGATTTGGCTTAAAGTGTATGTAAATTCAGTTGCGTACATAGCTAGATTATGTACATAATTTAAATTAGTAAATTATTTAGACTTTGTGTTTCAAAACGGACACAGCAGTGAACGTCATGTGCTTGTTTGACACAGCCATCCATCCCCGGCTTCCTCCTTACATGGACTTTCTCGCTCTTTATACAACTTCTCTTCACTTCCTGTTTTTGCAGTCATTTGTTCAAATTAAAACATGTCTGAGGTCGATTCCTTTAACATACTATACTGTATATAAATTGAGAATTTATGTTCGTCAGAAGAAGGGAAGATTTGGAGTTTTTTGTAAGGAGGGTGGCATTCTGGATTTCTGAATTGGGTGTTTAAGAGGGTTGAATTAGGAACTAGACTTTTCAGCCCAGTGGATTATGTTTGTTAAGAACCAGATGTTTTGAGAACGATAGGAAAATGAGTTTGTAAATGCATGTGTTGGGGTCAATTGTAGATAGAAATGAATTTAAATAGCCATCAATATTAAGATGAAATTGCTTTGGGTTTATTTTTTTTTTATTATTAGTTTAAATAATATAGAATTATTCAATGTCGACCCATTTAACATTTGCAAACCGTTGATGGAATTTGACAAGAGATTGTATTTGCTAGAGAATATTCAGAAAACTTATGTTAACTGTGTGCAGTCTCAAAGTTTGATTTCTTGTTCTTTTTTTTTTTCTTTTAGCAGCACGCTCTAGAGATGTCTCTTGGTCAGTCCATCATCTTGGTCCAGAAATATCTTAACAATTGCTTGCTATGAAATTCTGAGATACCTGGATGAGTCCTTTTGACTTCAGTGATCCTTTGACCTTGGTTGACATTTTTTTTTATTTTGAGCATCACATCACATGGTATTAAACTTTATCAATAAATCCTCCAAATTAAAAAGGACCAATGGTTTGTCAATGCCCTTTCAAACAACAAATAGAAAGATGGCATTTCGCTTTGTCTTTCCCTGTTGAAAAATAAACCTGTTTGATAATGAAATAAGGCTATGGTTAAGGTTTGGTTGGGTTTGGGCACAAAAACAACTTAATTTGGTTTAGGGAAAGAGCAGGGTTTGGCTGTGAACTTTACGATTATCAAAATACCAAGGTTTTGGTGGAAATGACCATTCCATTAACTTTAGAGGACCTTCAGGATGAGGGTAATGATGACCATTTAATCAAGGAAAGTGATGATGCACAGCAGTCCCCTGCAACATTGTATCTTGTTTTGTTGTCCCATCCATCCACTCTGACTCCCTCCCTCTGTGGACTCAAATCATCCCACTTCCTCTCGATGGACAAGAGTCATGATTCATGGCATGGCTGCAGACTCAAATTTCTGCCCTTGGAAATGCTTGTATATCTCTTGTGAAATATTATGAATTCAAACTCTCAGTTAACAGCGTTCTGTATCCAAGAATCATCTGAAAGTCTGTATTTGTCTATGCCGATTCCTCTAACGCTGTCTGCCTTCATCTTCTAGAGGACCCTACCTCTGGGCTTGGCAGCACTTGTCTGTCTCACGTAGTGAGCTCACACAGGGAGTCATTTTGGCAGCTCGGGCAATCTCAGCTCACCAGTTCCTTCTCTCAGCCACTGGCACACAGTGCCAAACTGAGAAACTGAGCATGGTATCTGTAACTAATACACTGCGTCTCTGCAGTGGGATTATCTGATATCTCAGACTGATCTCTGTGTGAAATGCTGCTCATCTACCTGAAAGCTGGAGTCAGAGAGACAATGTTTATGGTGACAAACCAAGAACTGTTGATAAACCCACAGTCTTAGGAGATGCCACTAAATATCCAGCTTTGTTTTGGGGTTTTTGATCTTGTGCTTTTATGTTACACGTAAAATATATATACACATTTGATCTCATTTACTCTTTGATTTAAAGCCGATTTCTCAAAGGCCAGCTCGTGTATTAATTCATCTTTTCAGTTTATTTATGACATTTTTTGTCCGGGTTTTTTGTCAACACTTTCTGAGAGTCAGCACTACACTAACAGAAGCAATATCTCCATGGACAAAAAACACACAGCAAACAGCCATATCTTCCAGGCATACAGTTAACAGATCAGTGGGTGTCACTTTATTTACAAAACACATCTAAGTCCAAGCTTGGAGTCAAATAGAGCTTCCAAACTTACAGTGTGTTTATGTGCATGCCGTACAGAGCAGTGCCCAGGGGAAGGCTACGCCATCCTCTGTTTGTGTGGCAGCGGTTCCAGGGCCGAGGACATGCACACTAAATTTGCTCACGACTTCCACTGTAGCATGCTTTAAATTTGTTCAAACTCAGGGATGTGAAAGAAGAAAAGAAAACATGACCTAGTCTGAATCCCAAGGAAAGGTCAACAGTGTACTTTGTCTCCGTCTAAGAAATGATGGAGCCATTAGTAACTATAACAGCAGTGATATAAAGTGATGTATTATTTGATTTAAAGGGTAACTCCACTAATTTTACACATTAAAGTGTTTACAGGTCTAGGGGAGTACTACTGCATGTGGCAAAAGTAGTGTAAAGCCTTTTGTGGCTCCAGAGGAAGCTGAATTAAATTTGATAAATTGCCTCCAGTGATGTCACTCAGTGGTTAAGTTGTATTGTGGGAAACGATTTTGCACTCCTATTACACCATTGAACTCACTGTGGACAGTTAAAAAACAAATGTTTATAATCGATAAAGCAGAACCAGACGTATCCCCTGCCTTTATTCAACGCATTTTTTGTCCTTTTCAAAACCTTGCGTCTACCAACAATGCAACTTAGTCACTGAGTGACATCGCTGGACATTATATTTCATATAATGGAGTGTTGGGCAGTGTCATGGAATGAAGTGTTGAAGACATTTTGGTAAGTGACATAGAATGGAAAGTTCGGCGGTCTCATGGATCAGAATGACAGTATGTGCCGTAGAATGGAATGTTGGGAAGTGTATTTGAATGGAATGCTTTAAACTGTCATGTCATGGAATGTTGGAACATTTCATATAATGGAATTGTGGGCAAGATCATGGAATATGGCATGTTGGGAAGTGTCATGGAAAGGAATGAGCGCAAGTCTCAGGGAATGGAATCTCAGGACGTGTCATAGAATGGAAAGAGGTGTCATCGAATCTAATGTTGGGATGAGTCATGGAATGGAATGTTGGAATGGGTCATGGAATGAAGTATTTGACAGGGTCAAGGAACGGAATGTTGGGCATTGTCCTTGAATGGAATCTTTGAAGGTCTCGTAGAATTGAATGTTGAGACGTGTCAAAGAATGGAAGATTTTGCGTACAAGTCTGACACTGTAGTAACCATGTAGTGTCGGTTCTTGCAGTGCCCCACTAGTGCAGGAGAATAAAGAGCGAGTCCATGTACGGGGGTGGTTGGCTCGGCTGTGCCCATTTGGGGACTAAGACTCAAGAGTGATTTCTTTTTAATTGTTACAGAACTAAGTCAATGCATGTAAATTATGTCTGGTTTGACTTGTTTCACTTTATCCTCAAGGACAGGGCATCTCCTATAGATCTGTTCCTGTTTCTAAACTCGTCATCGAACAGTCTCATGTCAACCCTGTGTGGCCAACAATCACACACAGAATGCACACAAAACTTTGTCTACAGATGACCCTCTTTTGCTGGAAAGATCGTAAGTTAAGTGGGTGTTTTTGAGGACCTGAGAGATGAAGGGGAGATTTGAAATGGGCCTGTGATTGTTAAATATATCAGGAAGAAGGATGAGCAGGGTTTTAATCTTTGTTCCTATTACAGGCTGAGGGCACAGTACCAGGGAAGGGGGAAGTATTAATGAGAGTGAGCAGAGGGAGATCTACTGCTGAAAAAGAGCCTCATAATGAGCTTGGTAGTGAGAGTGTGGAATGACCATCATGTTGGTTTAGCCGCAAGTGCTAATTTGATGAAGGTATCTTGAGATACTGTTGAGGGAGACAGGAGCTACCACTGGTAGCTCAAAAGGCTCAGGGGGAGAAGAACAGGAACCAAAACTCTCATTATGTAAAATGTTAATCATCTTTGATTAGGTTAATTTGTGAAATTGTTAAGCCAGTTGACATCAAACCGAAGGAAGATCACAGGGAGGTTTTAAAACTGACATGTTGACTGACTGTTATGAAGGAAATTGTGGTTTTCTTTTGCTGTACCCTGGAAAGAAATGTGGAAGTAGTTTGTTGCAAACTCCGGCAGTGTCAGACAATTCCTATTCCTGCAGACACTTCTGTCATTTCAGACCCTGCTGATCCCAGCAGCTATGCAGTAACCCGGGTGTTCTCACCATTCCCACCCACCTGTACCCACTTCCTGTTTCCACTTCCCCATCTGCCCAGTGGGATATGTAGCATTTATTCCACTTCTGTTCATTCCCCATCTGATCATCTGTTGTGCTTCTTCCCTAGTGTTCCAGTCATTTTCTCTTTCTGCCTGAGTGTTGCCTGTTATGACCCCCTGCCTGCCTTCTGGACACCTGCCTGCTTGCCTCAAGCCCTGTTGGATAAATGTGTCTCATCTCCCCTGCCCACTTGGCTTTTGCCTTTTTTCAAGTTTGAGCTTGCCAGCCTGGCCTCTGGGTCATGCTTTTGGATTAGAACCCGTTTTTACGAAGCCTTAACAGAAAACAAATGTATTCAGGTTATTTGTGTATTTTCCTTGTTCTCCGCAATTTAGACTGCAGATCCCACTGGGATAGGCTGTTTCAGCTTACTTGTACATGAGGCACCCAGAAATGGTCACTTTCCAAGCAAGTATCATACTCCAGAGAAATGCCAACGTTGCCACTATAATTGTTAAAAAACAAATGAAAAACAATTTCCAGAGGTGCTGCGTGGAAGTACTGGTGCTACAAGGTACAGTCAGTCAATTCTAATTTAAAGTTTCTGCCAAGACAGTGATGCATTCAAAGTTACACAAAAACAAAACAAGAGAGAGAGAGAGAGAGTGAAAAGAGTGGGCAATAGCTAATTTTCTTAGTTTAGTCTGTATAAGCTTTTACTTGGATCACGAGCAGGATTCACATTTCTGTGAGCACCAAGGTGTGTTAAAGCTTTTCTAGTACTTTCTGATTGCTTGATCTGCAAAGATATCATCACAACAAATCTGGCATATTGAAACAGTCATAGGCCCTCCAATGATGGGGGAAAAAAAAATACGTTTCCCCTAAAATATCACTGTAAATGCAGATTTCTAATATCAGTCATATTAATGATATGCAATAAACATAATAGTGTTGATTATAGACACTATGTAGTGTGTTTTTCAAAGTTTTAAAAGATAACAAACCCCCACCTTTGGCCTCAAAATAACTTGCAAAAATGGCTATATCCCGGCAAAAGGTTCATAAGATGAGCATCCAGGTCATGATCACACTAACTTTTTGCCATTTTCACAATCTAGGGTTGCTAGCTAAGAGGTTGATGTTGTTCCCTGTAGTGACAGGGATTTTGAAAACAGGGATGAAAGGCTTATACCAACAGTCCACATTCTGTGGGTCAGACTGGCAGATAGATAACAAGACAGTCTAACATCCACCAGTTTTTTGGGCTGAATGAGAGAGGCTGGAAATGCAGTGGAGGAATTCATGTAATTGTCTCCTCCAAAGCTGATTTTCTTTTTTAAATGTCAGTTTTATTTATTGCATCAGGCTCATGTTAATTAAAAAACAAGAACATCACACTTATCAGTATTGTTTTAGTAACAATGGGTCAAATAATGTGCGATGTAAAAGTGTTTGCTCGCAGTGACAGACCCTCAGAGCTGATGATGGCTCAGGCACCGTCGAAATCTCATCACAGCTCATAACTTTGCCGTTTTGATTTTGTCTCACTGCTCTCATTATCCTTGTTTTCAAACAGACTAGGCAGCTGTTTGCAGGAAAATAGCTCAAATAGACAGTCTGTTAGCTACCTTCCTACCACCAAAAGGCAAAGTTAGCAACCATCTGAACTGCAGTGAGGCTTTAAGCAGCTAAATAGACGGATTCTCTCAGGGTTTGTTATAGAATATAATAGAACAAGAGGGTGAGTACATTTCACAGTGGCCAGTAGTCCTATGCCAGATACACAGGCCAAAACAATGGGCCACTGTTTGCTGTCTTATTGCTAATCACTCCTTACATCTCGTTCCTCTGTTGTTCCGCTTGGGCAATGGCTAAAAACATCTAAAGATCAGTGCTTAAACACGTCACTATTATTCTTTTTTCCGATTTCCTCTTTTATGTTACTCCTTACTCATCAGGTATTCAGTCGTGATTCAGACTCGATTCAAATGCAAACTACTCAGTGTGATGAGCGAGTGCACACGGCTGAGAGAAAGTCACATGTGCTTGATTACTGTTTCAGTAGTGACACTACAGGCGAGAGGACACACAAGAAGCACAGAGGGTCGACAGCTACTGCGATACTGAAGAGACAAACTGAAGGAGGAGGTGGGTGGAGGGGATAACATGCTGGTAATTCAGACCTGCATGAATCACTGTTCATTAATGTCTTACTGGGTTCGATCAGGAACTTTGAATGCTAGAACAGCTTCTGTTAATCTTGTATTGAAGCTGCCAATATGTTATGTTTTGCTGCTATTCTATAATTGAGCATTTTTCTGCACGAACATTTTTAAGGATACAGAGTTTCCCCAGAACGGTATACCGACTTGGAATGAAAATTATTGGAGAGTCCATTAATCCTCTCCATTCAAACCCAAAATTATAAATTCTTGCAGCAGTAATCCCTGAAGGACTAACTCTTTAGTTTATATCACATTCAATAAAAAGTTAATGGCAGAGGCAAATCAAGTTATATTGCAGCTTTAAGAGCTTGTTACTGCAAAGCTGGGAAAATTCATTTTAATGATGTACAACTCTGACATCCAATAATCTACTTTAAAATATAGATTTTTTTGCTAAGAAACTAGCCGATCTTTGGTGTTAGTTTTAAGCAAGTACAAAAATAAATCATTTCTAGAATTTAGCCTTGATGCATATTGCAATGTCTGTCGGTTTTTCAATCTACATTTTACTCCAACAACTTACTTATTACATCTCTGCAACCATCATCTGGCTGACATTTTAAATAGTTTTCTAGATTTCATTTGTGGGATAGTGTGGGATAACATAACAATGCAGGCTGAATCTGTGAAATGTTGTCATTCACTAAAATTAGAAATTTGTCAAATTATGTGGGCGAAAGAATGTGGGCTTACACCAATTCAGATAACTTACAAACCTACGTAACTTTTGTGACTAAACCTAACCAAACCATGATGGTTTCACAATAATAACATTCAAAAATTCATCATCTGTAATTCTATGTGAAATGTTTGTCCACAAGCTCCATCTTCACATACAAATCTGACGCTAGAGGGCAAAGTAAACCATCAAGGTTTGAAGCTCACAACCATTGCCCAATTGCCTTATTTGACGAGCAGCGGGCCAACTCAAAAATGGGGAAAACTGCTTTGTTTCAATCGGCTTCAGTATGCAATCACTAGCTAGCAGTACACATCAGGAGGTGATAGTGCACCTCATCCCAGTAGACCTCACTTGTGCACTGTGCAATAAAAACTCTATACATAACCCATTTCTCATTTTGGTTTGCACTAACTGGGCAATTTTCATACCCAGATGTATCATTTATTAATAAGAATACACTGCCACACTGTTATAATTACACTGTTTATATTGTACATATTATGTATATACAAGTCTATTTCTATTTCTTCCCTTTATCATGTTAATTTTTATTGTTTATTGTTCTATTGAACTGTCCTTCGGCTGCTGCGACACAGAAATGTCCCTGTTTGCAGGACTAATGAAGTAATTCTGATTCTGATTCAGATCTCTTCAGCCGTATCATTGTAGGACAAGAAATTTAATACAAATTTGAATTACCTTAATGAAAAACTAATTATTGTTATTATGCAAACCAGAATATTGGTCTAATGATAATGTACCATGGAACCGGAGGCCATGAAAATTAGTCTTAACCACTCCAGCATCTGCTATCTCTCCCTCCACAACCACATCCTTGCAAGGCCCTCCACCAGGAGTGGTGTTATCCCACCCGATAAGGTCCCCTGTCAGTCACATTGACCCCTGGGACATTGTGACATTTGCTGAGTAGAACAATGTCACAGCTGCTTACCTGACCTTTCACAAAGGCTCCTGCAACACTGTGTCAGAAGGACCCCAGACTTTCTCTCAACTCCATCCGAGAACAAGGCAATGTCTTGGAAGAACTCAATTTGTCCTCTCGAGTGAAGGTGTAATGATGCTGTACTTGCAAGTTTATTTTATTTACCACCTGCTGACTGTCTTGCACGCCTTCATCTGTAAAAGGCATGTGGTGGATGGAGTTACAGTGTTGTTAAGAATGAATGTTAATGATAGCATCTTGTGTTGTACACCTGCAAAACTTCCATCTTTGGTTTCCGTGTTATGTCTACATAGGGGTTAGGTTCATATGTGCCTCTAATTGCAGCAAAACACAGCAGTGAATCATACCTCCCTCGAAATAATCACCACCGTTAAAGAAGTGTGAGATACCATGACAAGAAATCTCTTTTCTAACACTGCCACCTGGTGCACAGGAAAGTTGTTACAGCCATTTTCCTGCAGTGTAACACTACCTCTGAGTCCCACAGTGGTGAAACAAAAGACAATGTACAATGCCAAAGCTAGGTCACTTTATGCATAAGAGCAAGTACAGACGTTTTCCAAAGATCAACTCATGCAGGTAAACTGTGCTTTAACTGCATTCATCTCATCAGGCCCACTGTTAGTTTGCCAGGATTTTTTAGTCGAGCAGAGTTTACAGACCCTGAATACTAATGATATTATTGGGATGCAGAGCATGCCAGCACTGTGCTGGGACCCCAGCATTCATGCAGTGAGTGAGTACAAAGCCCAGAGATCTATGCACATGCTCTGAACTAATAGCCTATACAACACAAACACACAGTTTGTCTCTAAGGATGTTGGGGCATCTTTAAGCTTAGAGATCTAGACCTTCCATGCTGAGTCCTTGTTCTCTCTCTCTGCTCTGAATACCAATAACACTGACCTGTTTGCCCTTCCTTTCCATTCCATTTATTTTCATTATTGCTGGTTATCGTAGAGGCGACTGATTGAGCTTGCTCCTGTTAATCATCGACGTTCGTCCAATCATCAGGACACTCAAGCAATCTAAGAATTCAAACTCTCACGGCATTGTAGATTTGATTGTGCTAACTCTATGCAAATGACCCATGATATACGACAGTGGCTCAGTGTATAGGAGACATTTTTTGGGAACACTGTACCAACAAACCTGTGTAACTCAGCAGCATCTAATAAAAAAAACAAGTCACATATACAGTCAGTTATAAAGAAGCTTTCTGTGGTTAGATTTATTTATTTATTTATTTGCAGCAGCTTTGTATAACTAATAACAGTTTTAAGCCACAATCTTTTCAGTGCGCCATTTGTGTGTGTGTGTGTCTATGTGTGGGTGCACAGTTACCTGTACATGTTAGAGCACAGCATGAAAATATCCCATGGGAGTGACACATGACTGACTCTCACACCAGGCGGGGATGAGTGACATTTACATACAATTCTAGACGGGTAAAATTTAATTATACAGCCTTGTGTGTTCCAATACCAATTAGAGGACCTGATATGCAAGTGATAAAACTGCAGGGGAGTGAAAATATGTTGGAGCACACTCACATGATGGTCTCAATATTAAACAACAAACAATAAACAAGTAAATAAAAAAGGGCATCTTATGGCTTAACATATACTTTCTAAAATTGTATTAAAAATGGATTAGAGTAATTAAGGGAATGTACAAAAATTATTGAAGCAAGGAGGGATTTCACTTTTCTTATTTTATAAACAAAAGCAAGAGCCTCCTTAACGTTTTTTTTGTATTTGTTCGAACATTTTTAGATACATAAAAAGTATTGGACACAGTTTTCTATTGAAATGATTCAGACATATTTTCTAAAAAAAATAGAAAAGGTAAGAAAAGGTAAGAAAAGCAAAAAGATGGAAGATCAAAATAACAACCAGACATAGCACATCCTCATACCTTAACAATGGACTGATTGACATTGAATCCCATACATCGAGATTAAGGCTACAACAATTCTTGGTTGGGTTTAGGAAAAGGTCCTGGTGTCGGCTAATACAGGTACTTTACTTATGTAACTTAACTTTTGCACATATGTGAGTCACGTACTTAACTTGAGCTACTTTAGCTGCATTACCATCAAAGTACTTTCGGTTTCCTTCTTATTCCTAAACCCCATGATGCCTTGATCCAATTCCGGATGCTTCAGTCACTGAACTGATACCAGCGGTATCCATGGTAACAGGATGCTAGTCCTCTGTCTAAAAATGATTTGTACACTGCATCATTCATGAAGATCTGCCGCTTGCTCAACCACACACCCTGGTTACAATAAGGAAACATGCTTGGAAAGGCTACATGCAGCAAGACAATATGCTGCTCATATACACAGGCAGTGTGTGCAGACAATGAGACTAATTGCTCTGAGTGCATGTAGTGGTTCTTTGTTTGTACTACAAGCAACTTTTGATAATGGAACTGCAAAATCAACTGTCATAATGTGTAATGAACTGAACTTAACTGCTTGGTGGAACTGGGCTTTTACTGTATGTACATAACATCAGTTAACTACATTGCTAAGTAAAAAAAAAAATATATAAAAAAATATTTATATTTCACACGGGACAAGATCAGCGCCATGAACATTTTTCTCCAGACTTTGTCGCTCCATATGCCACTTTGCCTGACTTCCTCCTTTGCTGCTGTAATTATTGCTACAGCTGCTAGAGGTCGCCACCTAACAATAAACTTAAATGAGGGTCATTAAAAGCTGCTTTCATTGTTGGTGTAATGTGCTGGGTTTGGACCCAACTGCAGGACACACCGGGAGCAGTTAATAAAAAATCTTAACTCACAAGACCAGCAGGAAATAATCCGCTAGCACGAATTCAAGTGCAGTGAATCAATACTCCAGAGAAGACCCGGTGAGTGGGGAAGGAATCACACTCAGAGTCTTTGAGGAGAAGAAACCCACCAGAGTTTTAGCTTACCTGAGGTGGAAACAGGCAACCAGGAAACTGGCAGGACACAGGCAAAAATCGTGGTCGGGAACAGAAGGTGAAGATCATTACGAGGGCAGAGATGAGGTGGGGAAGTCAGGGCAAAGCTGGGTCGAAGCCAGGAAATCAGTCCAAGGAAAAACCGCTGGAAAGTCTGTCATGAAGGCAAAGAACAATCTGGCACTGAATGAGCGCACCAGAGGAGCCTTGGCTGATTGCAGATGAGAGTCCAGGTGAGGTGAGTCAGGCAACAAGGTGAGTGTGGCTGACTGGCAGGTAGAAGCAGAGGTGAGGTGAGTGGAAAAGTACTAAATTTGCAGACTGTGAAAGGTGGCCTGTATGGTCATTTCTCCAATGCAGATGGAATAAAATACAACTGATGTCTACATCAACCAAATTAAGCTGACAATCGGAACAATCCTTAGCATCCCTATGTTCCTCTTCATTCCTTTAACTAGAATCCCACACCATTATATGTCATACAATTATCCCTAGCCTTGCTATGGACATTATTTAGCCTCTCCCTAATATCTAATATATTCTAATAGCTATCAATAGGCATATCATTAATTAGCAATTTCCTAATTTAATCAAAACATTAATTGTGATGATACAAAAAGTCAGACCCTCCCCTCAGCAAAAACAATTAAAAATGAATAAAAAACATTACCCGAATAATAATTGTGTACAGTTCCTAACAAACTCTCATCTTTTCTGACTGCCTCCGATACCTGACAATCGCAGAGAAGCAATCTAATAATCAATTCATTTACATAAATATCAACACATGGGGTAACCCGTTTGAATGTTCCCAAGCAACCAATCAGCAGAAATGAAGGAGACAAGACTCAGTGTGATCAACATTGTTAAGAGATGAAAGAGTGTGAGGGCCTGAGGGTATGCAGATAACAAAACAAGAAGCAGCTGATCTGCGCTAGATGAAAGACATGGTGTATGCAAGAAGTATGAAAATCCTCTTGTGAATACATCTGCATATGGGATGTTGATATAATGAAAGCACAAGACTGACATATTTAAAAAAGATACCTATCTTATGTATAGGCTGTGTATATATACCGTATATATACAGATGGATGGATGGATGGATGGATGGATGGATAGATAGATAGGTAGATAGGTATTATGGTTTACATAACAGGAACAATTTTTAAAAAGATGTTTCAACATCTCATTTCCTCCCCATTCATGAATGAAAAAGCCTCATGCATCAACATTACATTAACAGCTACTGCTGCACGTGAGCCATTATTGCTGTATTTCAGAATCAGGAATTCAGTGGGTTTTAAATATTTATTCATGAACATCTTTTTAACCACCTTCATTTCTCACCTTCAGGTTCAAACATGCTGTACAGACTGGATTCATGTGGTGATACTAGGCTCCACTTTATGGAATCATTTACAACACAAACACAGAACTTCGGTGTCTGATGGTCTCGATGCTGCTGATTTATAGTAACCTTTTACCGTTTTTTTAGCTGTTCCATTATGTTCATTTATAATCAAACCACTGACTCTTTTAGTCATCTTCCAGTTTGTTAGGTTGTAATCATTTTCTATCTTCTAAGCTTTTTGAGGCTACAGGTGTTTCCATCCTTGTTTTCTGCAGTTAACATGGTTGGTGTATCGGGTTGATGTTGTTCCTAGAACAACATGAATTCCCTTGTTCCAGGACCGCCACTGCAACTTACCGATCATGTAGTTGTGATGGCACAGCTTTGTGACTTCATGCTGGTGTTTTTCCTGGAAGATCATAGTTCATGTTGCTCCAGGACATTATTTCAACTTACAAAACAGCCATGAACCTTGGAAGACTTTCACTGCGTAGTTTAGTTTTTATTTGGTGACGCACATTTCATTGTGGTTATCATTTTCAATGGTTCCTTTCATTTTGGTCGAGTGGTGAAAAAAAATGTCTTCAATGAATATTTTTCATCATCATTTTCAATGTTTCATTGGAGCATACAATCTAATCAGCCTTTTTCAGTTTGGGAGATCTTGATTGAAAGACAAACAGCCAATTCTATAAATGGTCAACAAACTGCATTGGTGACATATTGCTTGTACATGCTGTCTCGATATAATCACTGCTTCACAGTATTCAAGTTTATATAGGATCTACAGTATCTGACCCTATATGTGACCATGTGTTTACATTTATGTAGCTGTAAAGCATTTTTTGCAGCATACTGTAAAAAATGTATTTATCTTGCACAAAGCATCTACAAGAATATGTGCTGCATGAGACCAGCATTCGTCAGAGATGCAGGATTGCAGATGAAATGTTCCAGTGAACCCTCTTGCCAAAAAATCTCTGAATGCTCGTCATGCACACCCCTCCCATTAGGCCATGTTGTCCGCATCTCTGCATCTGCATCCGTGCAGCCCAGCTGGAGCTCACCTTCAGGTTAGGGCCATTTGACACAGACGGTTATCAGATAGTATTATCTGGGAGCTGCCATGTTCTGAGCAGCACTGGGAACACACAGGGCCTGATAAGAGACGTCCAAGGCAGCTGGTGGGTCATGTTTTTTCCTCCGTTCCGCTGGACCAAACAGTTCAGTAGCTGTAAGTCAGTCGGAGGATTCAGGCTGTGTAAATAGGATAAAGAGGAATACCGTGGACTTTTGTATTTGCTTTGGTGTTGGATTTTGTGTAATGAATGGAATCTGGGCCAGCTCAGCAAGATGGAGAATTTTAGATAGCAATACTTTGGTTTACTATTGTGTCAGGGATCTCCTGCCACGGTATGTGCTGCCATCTTTGAGGACTCTTTGGAGCATGAGTTTATGTGGTTTTCCAATGCTAAATGTTACACCCCTCCAAAAAAAAAAAAAGACCAGTCTGACACAGATACACTTGTTGGTGATCATCTAGGTAAATGGTGTAAATATTTAGAATCATTTCTGGATGTAGTCATGTAAGGGGGGGTAGTGTGTCCTCAGTTTATAGGTCTAATGTGAAGTGTGCTAAACAGAACTAATACATATTAGACCTGTTGTGGATTATTATGAACTATTGTGGCCGTGGATCATTGCTCTGAGTGGATTATTGTTAACTCTACTGAGTTAGATGCAGTCATCCTTTAACACATTTATTAGAATATTTATTCTATATTTGTTCAATATCATTTGAACAAATGTGCCTACATTCCTACAGTTTAGTTATGTTGTTGATGTATTACTTTGTTTTATTCAAAAGAATCATAATAACACAAGTTAAAGTAAATTTAAAGTAAACTATGCTGTATATGACCGTTAGTTCTGCCCACAGAATATAGGTTAAGACCATATCATCAGTTAGGCACAAGTAGTCCACTTTGTAATACCCTGCAAAATATACACAAAAATATTCCTTCAGTATCACATAGTGCTCAACAGTCATTTATCTTCATTGTATTACTCTAACAAGTACAATGTGTCGAAAACTGCTTAAAAGTGACAACTTTGAAATTGGGTGCATGCTTTAAAGGGACACTGTTCTGTATATTGCAATGTTTAATATAAAAACAGATTATGAATTTCTGTATTAGTGTAACATATCTCAATTATATATGTGCTTAGGATCTATTTTGCTTGCTAACCTGAGGAGTTTTGTCTTTGCAGGAGCAATTCTAATTTATTTTGGAGCCGCAGACCAGGAAGCAGCACCACCGGACCAAGTACAGGATGTTTAAGTTTAAAAATGTTTTGTAATTTAAAATAAACTTTTTTGAAGAACGCTGCATCACTTCCATTTATTGAACTAAAGAGGATTCCCATTGTTTACCTTGTATTACCATTTTCAATCAGTTCAACTTGCTGGGTCAACTTAAGATGTTTGATTTTAATGTGAGAGAGGCTTTCACAACTCTAGCCTGTTTTCCTCTTAAGATGTAATAGATTGTTGCATCTTTGTGAATCACCTAAAAGTGTTAGGAATCTATCCATCGTAGTTTGACAAAATAGGGGCCCCCAAACAGCATCTTGCATAGGGCCCCCAAAAAGACAGGAATGGCCCTGCTTCTGCCCACTGACAGTAAAGCAGGTTCTTTTGTGGCAGTAGGTTGACCAAACGCACTGCTTAATGTGAAACTGAACAGCATTTTCAACTCCTATCCTACATCCCACGTACAACACCCCACATTTCGATTGGCTATAGTTTTCAAAAGTCAGACCAACACAGGACAAGTGCTTTCCTGAAATACGGCTTTTAACAATGGCTGTGAAAACAGCAGGGAGGGCTTTCATCACAGGAACGTGCTTGATGTCAATCAACCTGCCTCCACGTGGGTGAAGTGGAGGTTAACCTGTCACAGTTTTTTGCTGCCTACGAAACAGCCAGAAGGATTTAGAATATGATGGAAGCTACCACAAAGGAACAAGAGGCAGCTTTAAGAATGGCAACAGCAGCTGAAATAACCAGCATTTACCACACTGTGCAGCACTCACCCTCATACATTAGCACTGGTCTATGCTACAGAGTCAACAAGAAGGAGTAGGGATATGTTACAAGCTAAGGGTTAGGATAGAAATGTTTTTGACTTTTTAATTTAACTCAATTTTTCCTCATTGTCCCGCACAAACGTAATGTTCACTTGTTTGGTTTGTTAGGATCTTGACACCCAAGCACAAGTACAATAGTGTAAGACGCCAATAAATACCTTGGGAAGGAAGTTGGACTGGATGATATGACATACATACATATTTATTTGACCAGACCCAACCAAATCTCAGTGATACAGGTGGTAGATCAACCTGTTTTGTTATTAGACTTAAGACACTTAGACACAACTTTATTAATCCCTTTGGGAGGTTCCCTCAGGGAGATTGAAGTTCCATATCACACACAGCACTGTTAAATATACATAAAATAAAATAACACTGCAAGATGTTATATAGTTTGATGGGCTTGATACTGTGATGAATTTAGTTAACCAACCTTAAAAGTATTCATTGTTGGCCATTTGTATTAATGAATCATCCATCAATTCGATGTAAACTGTTTTTGAATTCCAGCAGCCAGAAGGCACTCATCACTTGGCAGCTTCCTCGCTGTGCATAACTTAACATAACAGAATTCTTCACTTCTACAAGCATGAGAATTCATATGAAGTTATACATATTCCATAATTAATGAGTTTTTCTGTGTGTCTAGCGGCTGTCTGTGCTTCTACTGTAATTGTTTTGCCAGCGCGGGTGCTGTCTATATGAACTGATGTGAACCGGTCACATCCAGACAACAAATGCAATTGTTGGAACCGTGACATCCACTGAAACGCTGGAGAGCAAGGCAAATGTTGATTTCACCTCCTGACAGGCTGTGCAAACATGGAATTACAATGTGTGCTGTCGGCAATTATGAGAGGAACTCACTTAGCAAATATCACTTTAGCTCCATCTCATTAACAGAGAAATAAACCAAAAATAATGAACAACATTAATACATCATTTCACTCACCATTTACCTCCAATTATTAATGTGCCACGCTTGATATGGGAGGGCGTGTAGATGTGATGGTAATTGCATTGCGAACTTTGTATATATAAGCCCCAGTGACAAAAGGTACAAATCTGTACCTAGTTTTGTCAGCTGAAAGAATGTGCCCACGCATTTATGTTCATCTCGAGAACACCAGGTGCATCCGCAGCGTGTCTTTAACATCCACTCCCTGTTAACAACTATTCAAAAACATAAAGGCTCAAACATTCAGGAGAAAATGCCTGTAAATGTTTAGAATTTAAATTAAACACATTTAATAAAGTACGTTTTTCCCTTGTTTTCCTTCTTCCCCACACATCGCTACACATGAACAACACACATTCTCTGTTCATTTCTGCATAATTGTCCATATAACTTCAATTCCTTGTGGTGGCTGCCAAAAAAGAGTACTGTAAAGTATAGACTTATTGCATTGCATATTTGCATTATACCATGTAAATATGTATACAAGTCTATTCTATTTGTTTAATTATATTGTTTATTTTTCCTATTGTTTTTTTGTTCTGTAATATTCTGTTGCTCCTGTGACAAACATATTTCCCCATCTGCGGGACATTAAAGGATTTCTGATTCTGTTTCTGATTAGTGTTTACTTGCTGTCATATATATACAAGTAATGTTTAACAAAGGTCAATCAACAGCGGTAATCACGAATGATTTAGATAACAAGACATAACTGTTATTTATAGAAAAATAAGTGATGTACATTGCCGGGGGTGGTGTGTTAGAGTACTCAGATTATTTTTTTTGTTGTAAAGCAGTAAGTAACATAACATGTTTGAATTGGATCTTGTCATATTTCCCTGTTCCTTTTGTTGGCTCAAACAAAAAAAGGAAAAAAAAAAGAAAAGGTAAATCCGTGCATTCATGCTGTTTCGGTTTCTCTCCTACTTCTTGGCAGGCATTATTCAGCCACCTTCGAATGTGTGACTGCTTGTGTTGTGTCAGCGTGCAGGTGTAACTCAGCTAGCAGGATGGCCAGAGCAGAGAGGGCAGCCTCTGGGTCAGTAGTTGCATGTATGAACATGATGTACTGCTATGAGAGCACTGCACCTCTGTTTTCTTGTTTTCACTTGCAAAATCTGTTTAGTAAGTAAGCTGTTAACAGTCAACGTCTGTGCTGCTGCTGCCTTCCCTTGGTTTCTGTTAACTTCCACGTGCCTCAAATAATTCAACCTTCTTCATTGCAGTTAAATTGCAAAATAATATCCTGTTGTATGAACTCGTTGTGTGTATGTGTGTTTTGTAATCAAACATAAAAGATGGATAAAGAGCTGTGAAAGGGACATTGTGTCTGTCACTCCTGCAGAGCTACAGAATAAGATTTGTAGCATCAGATGTTTAATGTCGGCATTTAAGTCAATACATTTGTAGGAAGACATGCATCCTCTGAACAATACTAGCAAAAGGGAATTGCAGGGAAAAGGAAGTGTTACCACAAGATTCGCAGCTATCAAGCTTTTAAGAAGTAAGAAAATATATTGTTGTAAGGGGGGCTTAATGTAAGAGGGAAAGGTGTGTTTTTTAATCAGGTGGGGAACAATACTGAGGAGACCAAAGAGCCAAAGTTCAAGGTAAAAACTGTTTAAATTTATTTTACAATTGTTGAACGGTTAAGAGTCTTAAAAATATTAAAATCCATATTAAAAAAGTCTCTAACAAAACCTGCCATCCAGTTTAGTAGAGGAAAGGTGGCAACTCATCAGTCTCCCTCTCCCACCTGCCTGTACACCACTGTCCTTATGATGGACGTCTCTTTGTCTCTTTGTCTCTCCACACCTGGTACACCACCGTCATGGTTCTGTAGGTCTCTTTGTCCTTCCACGCCTCAGCCTTCATTTCCTTCTTTTTCTTCTCTCCTGTTTTCTGTGCCAGTCTCCTCATCTTTAGCCTTTCGGCCAGTGCCTGTAACAAAATCAAGCAGGTCTCCAGGCAGTCAAGCAGTGACAAGTGCAGACAAACCAATTAAAAATAATAATACTCATGCAAATAAAAACACAGCATGCAACAATATGAAATACTTAAAACAGTCACTTCTGTGCTTTGACATTTTCATATGTAACGTTTATATACCTCTAGTGATTAGAAATGTCCTTGTCTTGCTGTTGTTTTGGGTTTTAAATTATTCTGTTTTTTGTCTTACTGTAGTAGTGCTGTGTTAACGAAGTTCTTGTTGTTATCATGGTGAAGCCAGGGACCAGCGATGCCATGCCGAGGTCAAAAATGTCCTGTGATTGCTGTGTCTTGGAGGAAAAGTGTTTCCATTTTTCAAAAGTAGAGGACATAAACAGCACCCAGGGGGAGACATAAGTTGTAGCTCTCATACTGTAAGGGCCTTCACAGCATGTTTTGTACTCTCCTGATACTGCTGACAAATTTTCCCTCCAGAATAACAATCACACATTGTTCTGGCCAAGAGTGTTCCAAGGCAGCAGAAGTTAGACTACACGTTTATTCCTTGGGCCTGTCGATGACATTAATAACTCCCAGTGAAGTTAACAGAGAATACTACTACGCATGAACCAATGGGGGATTGATCTCCTTGGGCTTTATAAAATGCTTTTCATTAGCCCCATTCACACTGCCGTTACTTGCGGAGATCCTGCGCCAATTCTCCGCATCCTCCTCTGTGTGAAAGTTTCAGATGCGGCGAGGGGTGAAATTTCGCTCCGGCGCTGATCCTCCTCTGCAGGTAGTATCAGGGCCGCATTATTGGTGAACCGAACCAGTGTGAACGGATAAGCTAGACTAGTCTGACAACTGCACAGGTCTCTCACTCAACTAAATAAAGAGAAATGTCCCACAAAGCAACGTTACATGACCAAACAAAAGTAACGTAGTAACTGTAACTGTCTTTGGCAACTTATATGAGGAAAAAAATAGCACAGCTGTAGGTGGAGAAGCGTCCGTCCTCCTGTCTGTCCCACCGACTCGTCGTCACATTTCTGCCCAAAAAACAGCGCCTGTCACCGGCAAAAAACTTTAACTCACGAGTGTTTGTGATGAAAATAAATCACTGCGACCGTCAGCCCTCCTGACCGAGAATTCAGGGAACTTTCCCCCAGAAAACAGCCTCCGTCCCCGCCAGTGAGGGAGTTGGAAAGCGTCCTGTTTATTGATGGCGATTATGTAATTATGTCATTTATAGCGAAAAACTTAACTTTGTCACTTTCCAGGATGTTTGGTGGGTCAGGATCTCAATCACAACACATGATAACAGCACACATATGATTATAAACTGTCCACGGGTTTAGATCGACAGGGGGACATCTGGGAAACACCTCAAAAACACACCAACGGCATCATCATGACGTGTACCGTCACACCTCTTTAGGAGCGACTGCTCCGGCTTTCTGTGTGAATCACACAGCGGTTCGTCTTTAAGGCGGAGATGCTTCACTCTGTGTGAATCACCATCGGCAGAGAATTGGCGAACCACCGCTCTGGAGACAATGCGGCTAATAGCTAATAGATTGTTCCAAGCATGGAAAACTATTTTTGCTTTACTAAATGCACCATATTCACAAGTCCAACGCTCCTATGCTAGACACACAGACGAAAATGTGTTAGCCACATAATGCAGGACAATAGATAATAATAGGCAGAATAAAGACTTAAAAAAAAAAAAAAAAAAGGATCTAACATTTTTAGAGCCATTATTTGTGAAACTACAACTTCTGTGCACTGTGGCCGTGTAGCTATTATACATTTTGATGTCAGACTGGGTTAAAGCAAGACATGAAAAAATATGTAGCAGAGTTAATACATTCATGGGTTTTGCTCCAACCTTTCTTGGTCTAGTATGACCAGTAGCGTCTGCTAATCTTAGCTAATAAGACAGATATTTATCTATAACTGACACTACTGCTCTTTTACTGATATAATGAGTTTTCTCTACTTGTGCTACTTACACAATGATTTAGCACTTCAGCAACCGTTCCATTATTGTCTCTTCTGGCCACAGTAGCCATCGTTAATTCTTTACAATTCCTGTATGGTCTTTTGCAACAGTCTCTGCAACAAATACAGTGACATCAAGATTTGGCATATTGATGAGCCTCACTATACATTCTTGAAATTAAACTGACTGGAGGGTGAAACTGTGTAACAAGAGCTCAAGAGGGCCCTTAAACTGCACCTGAAATTGTGTTTGGGAATATGATATTATTAACACTAAAACTCAACTTCGATCGACATGATAGGGACCTTAAAGTGGGACCTGCTTAATTAGCTATATAGAGGCTCTGTCTGGAAGAGGTCTCTTGTGTAAAAATCTATTTATACGACTAAATGAATGTGTGTTTAATCAAATTACCACACAACAAATCAGGTAGGATTCCAGCGTGGATAAGCTGTATGCAGTGCACATAGACTGGGTCTACAGTGGATCCAGCATCTTATTCTTTTCCTTGGGGCTCTGTAGTAATTTAATCCAGTGTGCGACAGAAAAGCCAAATTTCAAAAGAAACCTTTCATCAAAAACTCAATGGAAAATGGTCCTTCCCTGCAAGCGATGAAGCTGGTTTATAGGCATGGTAGCATTTTGTATCCATGCTAGCTGTGAGTTGAGACTGTGGGTGGACAGTTGGTCCACCACTTTGGCCCAGCTTAAAACATCTTACCAATTATTTGATATATTGCCATGCAATTTTGTGCAGACATTCTTCATTTTATACCAACTACTGGATTGATTGCCATGCTGTTTGAGTTGGACATTAATTTTCCCCTCAGAATGAATTGTTATAATAACTTTGGTGATCCTTTAACCTGATGAAGACACAAGATCCCGAATAACTGCACAACTAATGATATTTTCTTCACCTTTGGTTTTGCATGCAAAAACACTAACCTAATCACAAGGTAAACATTATACCTAAAAACAGTATCATGTTGAAGATGTAATATGTAACATTTTTGCATTAAAATGTCTAAAAACAACTGGAAATATGTTGTAGCCTATATATTATCTTGATTAATGTACTTGCATTAACCAAAATGTTCACAACAATTTTCAAACTCAGAGAAGTACATAATTTTCTCAAAGGTAATGGTGCATCTTTTTTGGTCACCTGTTGCTATAACTTTCAGGAGAACCAGAGAGTAAGAATCAAGTTGGCCATGACTAAATGTAACACAAGTGAAACTTTAAAAACTTACCTCGGCCTTGACCATTTTTTAACCTGGGTCAGGCTGGTTCATCAGTAATGGTGGCGGTTTAACAATGACGGCAGTAACTCCCATGATCCCGTACTAATTATGTATTTTGTTTTGTTTTGATTGAGAGACCCCTAGTGGCAAAGATTACATACTTAACCTTCTGAGCATTTTAGCCTGATTGCATTAGCATATAGCATTAAGCAATGCCTCCCCATAGCTATCAACTCTCAGTGCTGTTAGTATAGATGTTCAAAAATAGAAAAGAACTGAGATCACATAAATTGTTTTTTAGTGGCAAACATTAAATAGACTTCACGTGTTATTTATGGATGCATTCACATCCCCATTGTGTTTTTGCATGTGTGTCTTTGTTGCACTGCAAATTGTAATTAGTTCTTGCTCAACAGGAGCAAACAATTGATCCCAGTGGCCGTAATATAATAAAAACAACTTCAAGTTCAAAAGCAGTTGAATTATTTAGACAGGGGATGAAGCAGTTTTTAGTCCCCCAGCTTTCTTTTAAGATTTACCTGAGAACACAGTCAGACCATATTCACACAAAATCAGAATGAGATAAATTATATCATTCATGCTTCTGATAAATCCCAAAGGTTTTTTGGGAAAGTGTTCTCCGTGTGCATGTACATAATTTATACATGAGGCTTTTGGATGGATTGTTTTATTTCTAAAAATAAAGTCATGCCCAGCAGGTATTTTTTATTCATGTAAATGTGAAAGCATTGTCTCATCAGTCCTCAAGAGGAATGACTGTATTTGGTGACCTAAATTGTAAAGTGACATACATTTAATAAATCTACTGAGCTGTCAAACATTGATCAAATACAGTCCAAAGGCTTCAAAACAGGTATAATAATTAAAACACAGCATTTGTTTTCTATGCTTAGTGTGGATATTGCAGCTATTTTCAAATTAAAGTATCATTTTCCATCAAAAACAAAGCAACATAGGATTGATCTAAAAGTCTTTCTAAGACTCTAAGAGGGAAGATTGGAAGATATAGAGTAGGAACATAGAGAGAAAGAGAGTATATCCAACATAATTATTATTAGATTAGATAGTTTTATGTCAACATTGCCAACATGAAGGTTATTTTATTCAGTGTAATTCCTTTGGTATAATCCACACATTTGTATTCAAATCCTTCATGAAAGGATACAGACCCAGTAGATTTATCTGATATCAGATATCATCACATGAATGTCATCTTCACCATTTTTCCTCATTTGGAAATCGTGCTTCAGAGGCAGAACATCTCATTCAGCGTGCTGTCTGGCACATTGGAGAATTCCCTGACAATGGTATATGTATCCCAGGATAACAAAGTGAGATTACAGTGCATTTAATTTGCATCCTATCTGTGTTTGTGACTCCTCAGCAGGTTTACAGAGGGATGATGGGAGATGGATCGTGGAGTGAGATACTCCTCTGGTGGAGAACACATTTCATTGCAGGCAGGGCTTCATGTGGCCTTTCCTTGTTACCAAGAGAGTTAACCTGCGGGTAGATTACTAATCCACCAATCAGATTACAGCAACTCAGTTCAGTGGAGGGTTGCATTAGCTAAGAGGAAGCAAAATAGGCCATTTTAACAGCTTTGTGCTAGAGTTCATTTCTTATTTAGCAGATAATAGAGAGAAAGTGTTTCCTACCCCTGCATATGAATGAAAGAGTTAATGGTTGGTCTGTTTTATGTTTGTGGCAAACATGTTTCAGCATGTCACATTTCAGGTATTCTTCAAAAAAAATCTTGTTGTTGGTATTTCTCATTTATATACAACTTTCTTCATTTTAAGGAAATAAATATAGACTTTCCATAAGACGATCAAAAAGTCCCAATGTATTTTCCAGGGAAGAATAATTCATCCTTATCATCCTAAATTCCTTGTTAGGTACAGAACTAGCGCAACTTTTGTTTACAATAATTTCCTTATGCTTTTAAAATAACATCTGCCAACTTTATAGCTTGTGAATGTTAGCTGGCAAGCTATTGTTAGTAGTTTATTAGGTAAGTAACAAAACTGAGAGAAGTAGACTGCAATAGTTGCTAGTTTGATCAATTGAGACTGAGAAATGTTTAAGTGAAAATGTGGATAATATTGATTCAAATTTTGAGAATATTCATCAATAAGATTTGAAAATATTGAACAAAACTGACTAAACTGAAACAGAAATTAAAATGATTGTATAAAATTGAATAAAAACATATTTTTTTTTATAAATGTAATGAAATAAAGTCATGCCTGCATTTTCTTTTCATATTTTATGTTTAATATATAATTTTATAATAAGAATTATCATGAGTTAAAGGTATAAAGATACCATTTTCTGTATTTGCTAACAAACTAAAACACTGATTCCAACAAGGGTCACTTATGGAAGAATGTAGTGTCTAATAAATGTTTATTTCTGGCATGAATCCTACTGCATTTGACTCTCATGGATGGTGTCAGTATGACAAAACAGGAAAGGCTGAGTGTAAAAAAAAAAAATCTTTGTTCCAGAGACAGTTTGCTGCATTAGGGGAGTCATTATGCAAAGAGAAACCAGGAGCAATTGTCCTCCACCTCGGAACAGCTTCACTGACGGTGTGTTGAAGCCGAGAGAGCAATATGACCGAGTGTGTGCCAGGGTCACGTAAGAGCACAGACTGTAAGTTTCTATTCATCTTAGTATTCATCATCTGGCAGCTTTAGTTCCTGTGAGGGGAAACTTATCAACAGGATATTTGCAGGTTTCTCCAACACTGTCAGAGCTCAAATACAGCACTGCTTCCAAAGTTATATGCAGCCTCGATGCAAATGAATAGGAAGTGTCTCTGAAAGATGAAATGAAAGGGAAGATGATGGGCTTTGATTAAATAATGTGAAGTGAAAGTACTCAGAAATCTTGACCCTCAGAAATTTGAGTTATGAAAAGTCAACACAAAAAGAGCTTCTTTTGCAGAAAGCCATAACATCTTATGGGGTTTCCATTTGTCAGCATTAAGCATTAAGCATATTTGACTTTATTAACTCTGATATTACAATGTAAATTACACTTTCCAGTCCAGTGACCAAGTGACGCATCAGTCTAGTACAATATAAGTTGAGAGAGCTATATAAATATTCTGAAAGGAACCTATAATTGACCCTGCTGCTAAAGTATAAGATTATTACGTATTTGTTCAGATCCTTTCATCCTCAGATCAGAGTGTGGTGCCATCATGTTGAGTTTGTGCTTGCCAGCAGGCTTCTGTTGTTGTCTCATATCACTATTTAACTAATTTGTAAGAAAGAAAACATGATTTTTTCAATAATTGATAAACAATCTTCAGTGCAGCTTCGTTTCAATACGTGATTCTATCAGAAGGCACAAACAGAACATATATGCAGCCCAGTGCTCACTCACAGGTACTAGACAGGGAATGATTTCACTTTCGGGCTCTCCTTCAGCCTGAAAAAAGGTGCAGACATTATTGTATTCCCCTTTTAACGTCTGGAGAACCTCTTTGCATGTGTAAAATGATGTAAAAAGAGTCTGAGTTTGGCATCTTCTGGTTTAAATGAGTTTTGACATTGTTGATGTGGGATGAGACATAATGATGAAGTGATCTGCAGTTAGGTTACTACAGATTGTAAATTGTTGGATAGTTTCATGTTGAATACTCTCCACCAAAGAACTGTATCCTCAACTGCCTGTGACATTTTATAACAAACCATTTCCAGCTGCACACACATCTGGTATTTAAAACAGAAGTGTTCTTCAAGGTCTGTACCACAATTACCACTGCCCAGTGCACTCAGAGATCATGAGTATTGCTTCTCCCTTTACAATTAGGT
Organism: Spondyliosoma cantharus; assembly: GCA_900302685.1. NCBI lineage: Eukaryota > Metazoa > Chordata > Actinopteri > Spariformes > Sparidae > Spondyliosoma > Spondyliosoma cantharus. The sequence continues at coordinate 20,784 of OMLP01032873.1, read as the reverse complement.
GACAGTGATTTAACTGGTTGTTTTTGTTGTTAAAGGGCACTTTGCTCTGTCTCTTCATGGACTTATTCTGCATAAAGGCCTCAGAAAGTGTAAGCTTTCGCTGACCACATTTGGTAATTCTGAAATATGCCAAAGAAACAGAATCCCAATTGTGTTTTGAAATGACAGAACAAGTATTTCCTGCTTACATTGCCAAATGGACAAAACAATGCAAAGCTTTGTCCAAAAACAGCTCAGCATAGTTTTCTTGGGGGTTTAGTTATTGGTCTTTATGTGGTCTGTGGAAGTGAAGCACATATTAGAAAATACCACCTGCCTCTCATTAGCACATGCAAAATACCGGTAATGCTAGTCAAAAGAGACCTCAAAGCATTATACAGTACACATGGAGAGCGGTTTACCACTGAGTTTATAATATATGGATTTGAACCAAGACTTAACAGTAAACCTGCCGAGCAAACCATAGTTTTAAAAGTAGAGTAAACTTTAAAAAAACAACAGCATTCAGTATATCTCAGCCTCTGCTTCATCAATGCTGAAACCCCTTGCAAATATCCCAAGATAATGTAACTGCCCTAAAGCACATTTGGTGTTAGTTAAACAAGTAACTACTTAGTTAATTCATTGATGAAATTGATGATAACAGATATATTGTTGTAGAAGGGTTTTTTTTTATTAATAAACAAATTGTAAAAATGATACATGAAACAGAAAAATAACTATTCAAAATTTGAAAAAGTTGCAATTGGCCTTAGCTTGACAACAAATGGAGCAATACTACTCCATAACACATTGTGGACTATTTTTCTTATTTTCTAAATCAATAACAATTGAGAAAGCCACTTTTGCACAGTGAGTCACCAAAAAATTACACAGTATATTTAATATGTGACCTCTGAACTGAAATAACTGAATGTTCTACGTTCACAAATCAGTAGGAATGTTATGAAGTCAGGTGCTGGGAGAATTCCATAAATTGTAAACAAGAATAAATATGTATTTCTCCCTGAGAAACATATAATGCACAAACAATTTCAGCTGCGTGCTTATGCACAGACAATATATGTAAAAGTATAAATACAAAGATGCACATCCACTCCAATAAATAAAAAAGATTCCCCACATTTGATTATAAACATTGTGGAGGTGGGTTACTCTGGCAGAGTGAGTAGAATTAGCTCTACCTCCCTGCCCAGTGGAATAAACATCACTATGTTAAATCCTTGGTAAGGCCTCCTAATCCATAATCCCACTGGTCCTCCATTGGCCCCTTTAGTCTCTGTGCAAAGCCTGTCCAACAACACACAGGTCCGGGTGTGACGCAGAGCGTGGTGTAGCTCTGAGGTCTGATTGGCTACCCCATAGTTCATCATTCCTGGTTGGTTCGTCATCCAGCCTAAAGAAGTGAATGAAGAATGTTGTCATTAGCAATTAGGGAGGTGGGCCAGGTGGGTTTGTGTCAGGTATAAACAGGAAAGATGCCATAAGCTCGTAAAGTGGCTGACGTCAGGGTTCACTCAGTATCTCTATAAGAAAGCATGCAAGGCCAGACAGGTGCCAACCACCCTAAAATTACACTTTCACTTTTAATTTTTGAGACTATTGTGATAAAAAAAAATGGCCCTTGGTAAACTCAGCATTTAAACTTAATGCAGCATTCAATACATGAACAGCAAGATACATAGTAGAGAGAGTTAAACATAAAGAGATTAAAAAGATTGGCTTTATATCTTAAACACTTCTGTCTCTATATGTCAAATATTGTTTTTTTTATCCCCAAAGCACTCATGTTGTGAGCGTGTCATCTTTAAGTCTAAGTTTGGGTAGCATAATAGATAACTGAATGAAGATCTAAAATTGCGGTATAACAGCACTGTAAGGTAAATAAGATACTTGAACAAGATAATGTGTTTGAGGTAACTACATATGAGTATTTCAGACACAGTTATATCTAACTAGACATAGTCATGTTGTGAAGTTATTATAGTGTGTACATACAGAGGCTGGGGAATCGGGTTCATGCAACAATATTGTTTATGATCTACATTTTCTGTCACCTTCAAAGCTAATTGCAGTAGCGGTTGACACTTAGGTTTATTAAGAATTACATTTGTCTGCTTTGGTAATTCTTACATAAAGAATGTATGACTAAAAACGTATGTATGAATGTATAGCTAAAAATCTGAACTGTATTTGCATCAGCTAACAGTTGGTAATATGTATTTAATGGGTCCCTCCGTTTACTTCAGAATTCAGAAATGTTCCTGCCAACTTTCTTAGAAAATGAGCAGGATATTTCCTGGAATGAGTTGCTGTAATTTAGGAGGTAAATTGGCACAGTTCATAGCTAATCCCTGCTAACAAAAAAACAGATAGACATATAAACATCTGGCTAACCTGGTATTAGTTCCCGCTAAAATAATGTTTGTAAATCATAATATCAGCACATCACCAAACATTTAAAAGGAATGTGGTATTAAATTTAAGTAAAAAATATTGAATTGTAAGCCATATTTATGGATTTAGTATGTGTAACATAGAAACATGTTAAACACTTACCCCTTCGAATATATTGCTGGCTCACTTCCACATGTCTCAGCTACTGAAATGGCGGTTGTTGATGGTGGCAGACTTAGACTTGGCCTTCGGTCTGAATGGCTACGTCGGATGAAGGGTCGTGGTCCTTGAAAAGATACAGGAAACCTCCCACGACTCCCCCAAGACCGTGAGAGAAAAGAGACTCCTGTTGATGTCCAAGCTTGAGGGGGTCGGGGAACTGGACAAGGTTGGGCCTCAAACAAGGATGGAGATGCGGGGCAGAAGACTGAACGTGCATTAGTAATCGTCCGAGCACTAGATGAGTCTTCAGTACTATTCTCCCTTGACCATCTTTGCACTTTTGGAGAGGCTGGTGGAGACGGTGCTTTGAAAGGGTAGGAGGAGGATTGATTTGAGTTTGAAATATTCTGCTTTGCAATAGGTGGACTGGGGAGTCTCCTATGAACTGATGGTGGTGTGGGGACTTTCCTGGCAAAAGGGGGACTAGCTGAAGAGGTCGGGGTAGGTTGCCTTTTGAAGTTGTGGGGACTAGGAAGTCTTCGATGTAAACTGCTGTGTGGTGGTGTCGAAGGTGTGGATGGTAACATTCGTCCCCTTGACATGGGTGGGGTGGCAGGTGGTTGGCTGCTAACTATTGAAGGAGGCACTGTCGACACTGTAGTGCTATGGCCAGGCACTGAAAGGTTACCACCATCTTGAGTATCAGCTGATTCTTCATGACTAGCAGATGGATTTGTTGCTACATAACTTTTTAACGATTTCTTTGAGTTCGAAGAGTGTTTTAAATGAATGATCTTTCTGGGTTGCTGGTTCAAGGAATCATTTTCCTCTCCTGGGTCTACCTCCAGTTGAACACCTAATGCATTGGCTTTTGAGTGAGCAGATGTGTCTTTTTGATCAGCTTTGGCAAGGGAAATAACCTTGGATGCCTGCGGTAGACCTCCTTTACTTGGCAGCACTGTTACTGGCTGAACTGAGGCCCTCAGTCGTTGCGATAATGCAGCCCTTTTTAATACAGGGGATTTTCTGACTTTCATAGCCCCTTCATCTGCTACACTACTTGAAAGATTCTGGGCACTTTCAAAGGAATTGTCCATTAATACTTCAGGAGGTGGCGGAGGAAGACTATCTAGATCAAAATAATAATTTTTCTCCAATGAAGAGGATTCAGGTCTACAACTGGTTAACCCAGCACTAAGCACAGCTTCTACATTTCCTAAGCCAGGTAAAACAGGAACACCACACTTCTGTACTCCTCTCAGAGGCCCCAGAACTTTAGGACCATCTAAATCCTCTATTCCCTGACTGAAGGTGTCAATCAGTTTTTTGACCGAGTTCCGCCCTCTGTAAAGGCCCGAAGATGGTCGTGGTGATAAAGGAGGGCTCGGGGGTGGGGTGGCTTTAATAGGACCCTTGGATGTGTTCATGTTCTTTGATTTATCTTCTTCAACATCACTGGTTATGGCCTGTTTTTTGTTGTTGTGCCTTTCAAGGCCTGCTTTGTCTTTAAGTGGTTGGGGATTGCTGCTCTTGCCTAATGAAGGATGTTTGCGATTTATTGCTGGAGACTGTGCTGGTGACGTTACTTGATTTTGTTTAGGTGGTGCAGTCCTTGTGTTTCCACCTGTCTTGGTTTTACTCATCCTCTGCAACCTCTGGTTTATATCCTTCTGGGTTCTGTCTAGTTCAAGCAGAGTAGGATCTTCACCTTTGCTCCGGAGGGATTCTGCTGACCGGGAACGTCGTTCCATAATCACTGGGGTCTTTTTTGCCACTGCCTTCCGAATAGGTGCTGCTGTTTGAGGCCTCCTTGGAGATCGTTCCTCCTCATCCGTCCACTGGCGCCTACTGGTTTTCGGACTGCCAGCGACCTTTGTTTTGGCACTAGAGTTCTGTGATGGGACAAACTGTATCCTACCACTTATAGCATTTTTCATTTTGAGAGTCATTTCTACATTTTTAGGATTCTCTATGCGCTTTGAAGGTAGGCGGTGTGAGCGTTGTTCGCTGTCAGGTGAAGAATTTGATCGTTTTATAAACCCTACTTGCACAGCTCTCATGCCTCTATCCACCTCCTCATCCTCATCATTGTCATCATCTTCCCCATCATCTAAGGAGACTGATCCTAGTACTGAGTCTCTTTGGTCATTAGCCATTATGGTACATGTAGAACCTAATGAGTTGAGTGAGGTGAGAGAGACACTTGGACTTATTTTTCTTCTAACCTTATGCCTTGACACTCCTTGCCTTATGTTCATCGAGGTGTATCCCATAGGACTGACAGTAGTAATTCTATTGGTCCCACTAGACTCACAACTCTCTCGTCTATGGCGTCTTTCAGATCCAGCAAGAGATTCATTCTCAGCCCCAATACCGCTGTCCTCACTAAAGAGAGCAGAATCCTCAGGCCCTGGCTTGCGAAGAGAGGCGAGTTCAATGCGAGATAAGAGTTGCATTAGCCTAGTCTCTACTGCACGTTTGACTTTTAGTTTCTCCTCTAAAACTTCTGAGACAGAGGCAAAGTACTCCACCGCCTCCTCTAAAGCAGAGTCCCCAATTCCACCAACAGTCTGACTTACATTTCGCATTCTCTGTGTGGTGTATTGAAGCAGCTGCTGCAACAAATCCGGAGGGGGCTCAACATTAGCACAGCCAGACTTCAGAGGTGTGGAAGATGAGAGGTTTTTCATTTGACTTGGCCAGGCGAGATGCTCTCCATTTTCTTTTAAAACTTTTTCTCCCTCATCTGCAATCTCTTCCAGTCCATGAATTATTTCCTCATAGCGTAGAGCCATAAAAGCAGCCATAGGCTGCACAGAAATCTGTGTTTGGGTTGCTTGTTCCAAAAGTCCAAGTAGAATATCATATTTCATTATGCTGGGATTCAAATAGGCATAAGCAGCTTGGTGAGCTTTTACCAAAGGCTCTGGGAAGTCCACTTTCTGTTCTGTAGGTGGTTTTTCGTTGTCCTTGTCTTTCTTTTTTAGCACTTTAATACCTCTAGTATTTTTCTTAGGTTTCCTGCCAGGCTTTTTTTCTGTCACATCCTGCTTGTCAATGTTTTTCTCTTTCCTCTGTGAAACTGTGTTGTTGTCCTTTCCTTGACTTCCCAATTTATCTGTGTTCACTGCTTCAGGAGCTAGCTCAGTCACAGATCTCTTTTTTTGCGGTGACATATGAGCCTCTCTCTGAGATGCCTGGGTTTGTCCAACTGCCTTCCCCTCGTTTGCATCCCCATTTGTCCATCCAGTTGGATTACAATTTTCTCCATTATCAAAGTGGGAATCTCCGGGGCTTTCATGAGGTGCAGGGGGCAGCATTCTCCCCTTCCTCGCGGGACCCAAAATTCCAAAATTGTTACCTTTAGATGGTGAGCAGCCCATTTCTGATGTTTTCAAATACAAGCAGATCGTTCTCTCTTCTTAGAGGCACCAGTACAGCATTGCAGGCAGTTATGCAAAGAATAGCCAAGGTCCTTAGCCACCTGCTGTATCTGTCATTTTCAGATGGCTGAGGTTGTCGAGTCTGATAAGATCCCTTTCAACGATGATGCAACCAAAACAAAATATTGATAAATCCATTTTACAAATCCCTCCTACCTGTCATTGATAGGCAAAATAAGTCCAAAGGTTTATGGTCATTTCAACAAAAAATGTGTTGGATCCTGCTCTGAAACACATCCTTCCGTACCTTTCAAAGGACAGGCAGCTGAGAGGATTAGTGAGGCTTTCAGCGAACTTCTCAGCATGCACATATGTCACGTTAAAGCATATAAAACTCACCTACTCGTAAGACCATAAGCTCATTTGGGTAATGCGGGCTGGCCTCAGGTGGCTGTTTATAGCCTGCAAAACAATTTCTCCCTAATTAGCCCTGTACAGCCATTTCCATTGTAAAACAAAACAAAACAAAGAAAAGAAAAAGTTTACAAAAAACAGTCAACAGTTTTTAAAAAGCTGAAAGTGCTTCTTTTTAAGTGTATTATTTGTAGTTGCAGTTGTATAAAGATAACACGCACTGATAATTTTCAACTTATTCCTGTATCAGAGATTTTCTGTATCAGCAATATGATACAGAACATTTTAATGAGCACCAATAATATTTCCAGTACACATAACATCTAGAAACAGGCTTAAATACCTGTATCATACAGTTGTAAGTTATTTCGGTGCTTCGCTGATCTTCTTTAAACCTCTATATCTAGCATCAGTTCACTGGAACAGTGAAGCAAGCTTTAAAATAACTTGAACTACCTCTGACCTGCTGTAGTAAAAGTCAAAGTCATTTCTATTAGGCTTTTGTTTTTAATTTAACAAAAAATAACACAATGCACCCTAATGAATGAACTATATTCTGTATTAACGAAAATGATTTGCAGGTGAAGACATTCAAAATCCCTCCATTTGTTTACTCTTTAAAGACTTAATTCTGGTTATATCAGCCCTATCACACATTGTAGCTTATAAATTAGTACAAACTGAATCTTTTTAGCATGACAGATGTACCTTTGACCTTTTGCCTCACTCCTTGGTTCAGATCATAGCATGACTGCAAGTCCAAAAATGACTTTTAGCCTTATCTAAGCCCTCTACAAACCAGCATGTACTCATTCAAACTACGGTAATTGTTTTGTCATTGCATTCCTTTGTCTATAATGTTTATTTAGTTTCTGTCTCTGTAGTCTCTGTGATGTCACAATTAAATGCATTATTGTTTTTAAAATAATAATTGAAAGAACTAGCTGGTTTAAGCTTAACTTTACCAATCTGTATCAAACAGCTACTATACGCATCAAATATTCACAATCACCAGGGTTGTCTGGCTTATTATGCAATATACCCTTAAAAGTTAGGTTACTGAAAATAACAAATAAGTCAGATTAGGCTATATTCATTTATATGAGTGTGTTAAATGTGTTTTTGCACATGACACAACCGTGTAGCCTAGACTATGAAGTCAATCACAATTGGTAGTGATAATTGTTTTTTTTTTCCTTGTATCTTTATAAGGACACATTTAACATTTCGATTTAAATAGCCAACATCTGAGAGAGGAGGTGGTGTTTGCAGTATTGCTTGAAGAAGAAGAAGAAGAAGAAGAGCGGTTGGCATGCGCGCCCCCGCGTGCAGGTGTACTGCTGGTCGATTAGCGCGGGTCCTGAAGCGCGTTCCCGAACTACCATCTTCTCCGGTCAGTGCCCTTAAACGACTAATGACTACTTTATTCTCAGTTTTAGCACTATAAAACTTTGCAGTTAGTATTCTGTCCCGTTTTTAATTACCATTATTCACTTTTAGCGCTATTACATTCGGTCAGGTTGTGTCACTGATACAGACCGTGGTCTCTCTGAAATCTGTCATCTCTTCGGTTTTCCAGGTTGTAACATTAACTCCGTTTCATTCAGGTCGAGGAGGAGAGCTCTGGAGGTGAGGACGCTGTTAAACTTTCATTACAACAGCAGTGCCCGTCGTTTATATTACATTTAACATGGTTAACTTTAAGGCCTGATTTTTGAGCGCGACGTAGTTGAGAAGTAACACGATGAAATAACATTAAAGTTAGCATAACAGTTAGCTTCACTCAAGATGGAATCTGTCGAACATAAAGTACGAAAGTAAGCTAGGTGGCAGCTAGATTAGCGTCTAGTCCTCTTTAAGAGGGTGTAATAATGTTTGGTTTATATTTAACAAACAATGTGAAGTATTCAGCGCTCTTTGTAATTTTTCCATCTCATAATTTAACTCAATTTCCTCTGAGAACACACCACAGACCTCTTCACTACAGATGATCTAAGCTGAAACATGAGGAAGCATACTCACAGGTGGTGCCAGACTCCCCCATCAGTAACTGTCCGGGTCAAACCCAGCAGTTCACACTCCATCCAAATGAGAAGATGTCTCCGGTTCAAGAGATCCAATGGCCAGGACACCCAGGGCCCACCAAGGAAGAGCCAGCCAAGCCAGCGTAGATATGAGCTATATCATGCCAAAATGTCTACACCGCCAACTATTGTCATCCAGATGCAGGAAATGGCTTCATTCTTCAGACTTTTAGGTAAATGAATAACCCAATGAAAAGCATGTTTCAATTCAGTGACATCCAAATGATAAATCCTACTTTTAAACTTGAAAGAATGAAGAATATTTGGCATCTGATAGTAAAGTTTTTTTGTTTTTTTTTTACAGATGATGACCTGATCAGGGACTTTTTGTGGATGGACTGCTGCTGTAAAATGACTGACAAGGTAAATTGTTTGGTAAATGTTTTGATGAAAGTGACACAATCTCTCTGAAGCTTTATGATGCTTACAATTGACCAACTCCCAACATTTCTCCCTTATTCTACAGTACCTCCTAGCCATGACCTTTGTGTACTTTAAAAGGGCCCACTTCACTATTGCTGAATACACCAGGAAGAATTTATTCATTGCACTGTAAGTTTGAAAGAAAAAAAAAATACTGGAATTCTGCATTTTGTATCTTGTTTTTTCTTTTTCATCGGATGTGAACCTTGTAAAAAAAAAAAAAAAAAAAGAATCCAAATTCTTCCAGCTTCTTATATGTGAATATTTTCTGGTTTCTTTACCCCTCTATAACTGAATATCTTTGAGTTGGGGCCATTTGTGGACATATTCAGCTTTGGGAAACCCATTTTTCACCATTTTCTTACATTCTGTATAACTAACATCTGATCTATTGATTTGAGAAAATAGTCGTTAGTTGCAGCCCTGCTTGGGTGACACTGCTGGCAAAACTGTAACCCTAAATTTATCTAATGTTCTCAATCTCTAGTTATCTCGCCAACACCATGGAGGAGGATGAGGAGGAGATTAAATATGAGATTTTTCCATGGGCACTGGGCAAGAACTGGAGGAAGCAGTTTCCCCGCTTCCTCCAGCAGCGAGACTTGCTGTGGGCCCGCATCAACTTCAGAGCTGCTGTCAGCAGGCGCTGCTGTGAAGAGGTACACTTAAGTATGATTGCCTGTGGAGACTGATAAATAGTGTTTTCGCTGCACTGGGCAAATTTTATTGCTTTGGTTTCGTGCCAGATGATCCTTCTGTTTTGTTTTTTTTTTCTTGTTAAAGCTGTATGTATTTATATCCTGGTCTGTGTCTCCCTATCTTTGTCCTCCAGGTGATGGCCATCGTGCCCTCTCACTTCGTGTGGAAGCGAGAGCGATCAGAGCACCACAGCGGTGCCCAGCGGCAGTATGGTGACCAAGAGCACACCACCTTTCCCCGTGGGCCCTCTGCCTCACCACTATCCTGTGCCCTCTGTAACCGTGGCACCAGGTTAAATCGGGGCCCAGGCTTCTCGTCACCCTCCAGAGGACCTTCTGCTCAGACATCAAGCCCTGCCTTCCCACACCCATTGACCTCCATATTGAGTTTGGAGATAACTCCACCCAGAGCCTCTCTCAGGAAGACAGTGGAGACTAAAATCCAGGCACAGCATTCGTCCTCTTGCTGTGTGGATGAAGTTACCAGTACGTATCACTTAAACATGTGCGCCCCCCCTCAAATAGCTGGGTAAAATCTCATATTTATATCAGTGTAAGATATATATATATACTAACACCCTGATATAAACCCCTTGTGACCTCAGCACCTTGTACATTTCTCCATGATTTGTTCACATTGCATCCCCTACAAAAAACTCAGGGGAAAAGGTTTTTTTTTTGACCCTGCTTGATGCAGCCTGTTGAAAAATAAGATAAGATTGACTGAAATGATAGCAGTGAGGCTGCTTAATTAATCAAATATTATTAAAATTGCAATATGGTCAATTACAATATCATATCATGCAGGAACTTGAATTTTTTTGATAAAGGTGTTATGTGTCGCAACATGCCAGTATAAACGAGGCAATGCACTACAGAGTATCCAGCCTACAGATGATATTCTCCAGACGTAAAGGAACTTGTTTGGTACAAACATGAGCAAAAATCCCATCATCATTTTTAAATTTATTTCAGTGCATAGGAAATGCAAAAAATACTATTTCCACTCATATTGCAATATCTGTCAAAATCTTTTTTTTATCCACAGTCCTAGACTACATGACAGTGACATTTGATGTGCTGTGCATATTCATGAAATCATCACTGCTGTTATTTATGTTGAATAAAAAAGTAAAAATATCGTCTGCCTTGAGGAGCAGCTGTATTAACCAAACCTCACTTCCTTAAACTGACTGTGTGGATTTTGTGGAGAGGTGATTTAGCTGGATTACACCTGGGAGGTGTTTCACAAGGCAGGATTAGAAAGTGAACCTGGAAAAGGTGGCTCTATATCCTTGTGATACTGACTTCCATTTGTAAAAGATTGCATTGATGACTCCTCGTAATGCAGTTACATAAGATATATTTAATGTGTCTTTTTAAAGATGTCTTGCAAATGTCTGCTTGGAGAGACACTTAAGGAATACATCTGTGTACCTACAGTCATTTGTGCCATTTTCATTTCATTTCTCACAGTTCTTAATAGCCTTGTAGGCACAACAACATTAAACTTTGAGGAAAAGGGAAATTAATTTGTGATTACTAATCTAGTATTGATCATGATAGGGGATGTTTTACAAACAGGGTATTTCATCACCTCGTCTAAAGGATTTCAGGGGCAACCCTATGAAGGCTTTACCGTTTCTTCCGAACTTCAAAACCACCCTGACAGATTTGGACAGAAACAAGATAGCTCACTTGTACTGAACTCCATATTTCTGTCGTCCCTCTTTGTTAGGAGATGAGTGGTCCTCATACGACACATCCATGGACTGGATCAGCGAGGAGTAAAGCATCACACCACCTCCACTCTCTTTGCCCTGAGGGAGCTGTTCTGTTTATCACCATCTCTCCTCTTTCATGCCACTTCTCCAAAGTAAAGGCCTTAATCACAAGTGTAACTCTCTTCTAATGCAAACATAACTGGTCAGGGAAAAGTTAACCATTTATGTGACTGGAAGTCGCTGCACGAATGAGCTAATGTCATTTCATACATCATATTCTGATGGAAACATGCAATAAGATTGATGTTGCACACCAATGAGTGTTGTAAGGGTTTGTTTAACTTGCACTGAGTTCTTGATGTTTATTTATTTATATATTTATGTTATTTATGAACTGAAGCACCTCTGGGAACATTTGTTAGACACTTCTTAAGCACAGATGTTAATATGTCAAACAGCGTTTCAGTGTTTTATTGTTACCAATGTGCCTGTATGATGAACAACACTGCCTCTTGAGTTCTGAATAAATGCTTTAACTTTGTCTTCTTGACATTGTTTATTACAGCCTGGCTGTATGCATTTGACTTGGATGCACTGTTATATCACAGGCCCAGCAGTCTGCCTTTGTTTTGCAAATACACTGCTCATACACTGCTCTTTACATGCAGGAAATTCCTGTACATCAATCAATGATCCTTTACATCATTTAATTTACAGAGCCAATTTCACTAAACTTACTGATAATTTATTATAAGACAACTTTGGCTAGACATTTATATAAGCGTTTTCATTCAAGTACATGTAAAAATACACCAAAATAAACATCTAGACGTCATTTATTCATATATTGATACACAGAATATTATTTGGTGAATGTGTCATTTTTGTCCAAGGTTCCTCAGGGGCAGAGCAGCTACTGCACACACTTCCTCAGTTTCACCAGGAATGCTGAAGATGGAAAGTAGACCATGAGTTTTTATTTATTATGTATTTAAATTGCTTAGGCTGCAATCATAGCAGTTCCAATGTCTGACCTGTGTGGCTCAGTTGTTCAGAATGAGGTCTGGCAATGTAGGGAATACTCCCAAAGGCTGGGTGTTTGTTTGTGGTCGTCTCTTCTGAAATACAGGACAAATGTAAAACTAAACAAGGAATGCTCATAAATCAGAAATAAACACCAGCACGGTGGTCTGCTACATCACTTTAAATCACCTGTGTCAGTCTCCTCCGGGGTGTCCTCCCTCTGGTCTTCGTCCTGGATCGGAGCTTGACTGACGTAGTTGCTCCCATCCTTCCGGAGGGCCGGAGCAACCATCCACTCTCGGATTGGAACCTCTATGATGTATTCACACAGCAAAGGGTGCGCCAAGCATCGAAGCCCTTCTAGCAGTTCAATGACCTGTGTTATACTGTGGTAAAAAGGGACAGTTGGAGAGCAGTTAATGTCTGTTCTGATGCGGTATTACAGCCCAAAAATAAGTGGACATTTATTTTTTTACTTAATATTTATCAATTTGAAAAAGTAGTAACCACTAACTATAAATCTCCCCACAATGTAATCCTTTGCACATATCACTATGTGTGAGAATGAATAGTGAGTATGCACTGAATTTAGAAGGCAGCAGACTGCTTTGGTGAATAATAATAATATGTTCCTAGCATTGTTATGAAGGATGGAATCTGACTAAATGTGAACTTCAGATTGTAGTATGTGGCACGTGCTGCATACTGTATTCTGCATACTTAATGATAAATCAAGTATTAGGTAGTAGTATTGGAAACCTAGCATGACAACCAGTGGTAGATTGCACTGTACTCAAAGCCCAAGCACATCAAGTACTGTACGTAACATACAGACACATTTCAGGTACTTGTACTTCACTTGAGTGTTTCCATTCCCTGCTATTCTATAAAGCTAGCTATAGCTACAGCACTAGGTAAGAGCTCAGTGTATACAACATCATTTCATTTCGCTTGAAAGGGCAACAGTGAAATAGGGGAGATACAGACTTGGGGATATAGACAGCACACACAGCTCCAGGGTGCAGATGTTGAGTCACGATGGGTAAAGCCAGGTGAGGGTTCATCAGGTCAAGAGCAACCTGCAACGGACATAATCCATCCAATGAATGAGCACGTGTCACAAAATGTCATTCCCGAAGCCTCAACACGCATGATCAGGTGTTGATGTATTGTTGAATAGTTTAAACTCTGTCCACTGACCGCATGGAATCCCCATCCAGCCAGGAGCGGGGAGGCCGTGCGGAGGTCAGCGTTGTGAAACTGGACGTTGTCGGGCCACTCCTCGCCCCGCCGCAGATTCCACGATGTCCTCCATTGGCTGTAGTTCAGCGCAGCTATCTTGAGGTGGTCCTCCCTGACGTCCATGCTCAGCACGCGGCCCTTAGAGCCAACTGGGAAAAACATAAACACACTATGAACACACAAAGTCAGTGCTGTCGCCTTCAGGTAGACGTGTCATTACATAATGCAGGCATACATTAACACATACATTAGTATACATTAACCTTTTGATGATTTTAGATGAGGGTTGTCAACCCTTACTGAAACCGTTTAAGTCACTCTTGATGGTTTGGACCCACACCAAAATTTGATGTATGCGTATTCAACATCTGTATGTTCTGTTTATACTTGAGTGTCAGTTCTCTGCCCATTAACTTTTCAGCTAATTGTCCAATTTATAAGATATTCATTTAATTCCAGCTGATTTTTTTATTCTAGTGGCAAACAATTATTATAATGTTAAATAGCCACTAGTGATAACAATCGTAGCTGAAAGTTTATTTCCAACGGAGAATTTTGTTATGTCATGGAAAGGAACACTCTTATTGCCCCGTCTTCCATGTGTTACACAGGCAGGAGGATGTGGCGGAAATTAATATTGCAAAAGACCATTTTGTCAACATTTATGTGTATCAACATATGTAAGTGATCACAGTGAAGTTCAAGGCAAAGCACTGAGTTCTCTGATATGCAATTAATCAGAAATTCGAAGTCTTAACATTTATAAAGAACAGTAATTATGTGATGTAATTTAGGGCAAAAAAGACATCACTTCCCATGATGCATGGTGCGTCAGGATTTCAATCACAACACAAGATAACAGCATCCATATGACTATAAATAGTTTGCTGAGACATATCTAGATTTACAGTTGGAAACGAGCTAAAAACAACCCCACCGCTCTCAACGTTATGATGCGTACCATCATGCCTCTTTTGGTTTTGCAACGCCGACATGCTGTATCAAATGAAACGTTGGAGCATCTTAATATGAACTGATGTCGTATGGCTTTAAAGCTGTGTATAAATACCTCAAATATATCTAAATGTTTAAATGATTTGCTTAAAGGAAAAAAAAAAAAGGAAAAAGTAAGGCAATGACAGTATGATGGGTGCAGACCTGCTTTGGACAGGAACAGAGACATGGCCCCGGACCCCGAGCCTGACTCCAACACACAGTCTCCCTCTGTGACATCCATCATCATCAGCATAGTAGCTGCATCCTGGTAACAGACAGAAAGAATTAAAACATACAATATCTGTCATCAAAACAGGATAGAAATACGGGACTATGGCACACAAACAAATGCTGTACCTTAGGGTAGGTGATGGCTGGCCCCCTCTTCATATACAGCACGTAATCCTGCAGACTGGCCCGACGTGTGAGGATGGGGGCCCCCCTGCTCGTCTTCAGGAACCGACCTGCAGGCTGCCCAGCTATGTCATGGTGCAGGATGGTCCCCCAGCTGCTCTGCAGACGTGCCCCCGCCTGAAGCTTGAACATCTTTCTGAACTCCACCTGCCCTTTCTTACGATACTCTGCCACAAGCAGTTCCCCAAACACAAGCAGCCTCTCCCCGGGAAGAGTGGCTGACATCAAACTTTTGTCCTCATGAAGTGTTCCCTTCGACTGAGCGTCTAAGGTTTCTGAATCCTCATATTCAGGAACTGTCCCATGTCCACTTCCCTCTGGTGCACAGTTTGTGACTGACACCTGGATGTCCGCGTCCTGTTCGGTGTCTTGCTGGATCTGCTCCCTCAGCTGCAACACCTCCGGGCTCAGAGCGTCCTGGGGCAGTAGGCCACTGATCCTCTCCAGGGGGGACAGGGGTCGCCTCCTTCTTGGTAGCAGTGCTCGTCTAGAGGTCAGCGTGGTGCTCAGGGGTGCAGGGTCTGAGCTGCCATCCTCATCTTTGTTCCATTTCACAGAGCCAGCTGAAAAAGTTCTTATTTCCCTCAAACATTTATGGAGTTTTACAAGTATGATCCTGTTACTGAGATGCCTCTGGCTGGCTGTGCTCCTTCTGACCAGTCTGTTCATAAACACAAGTCCAGCAAAAGGCATTTGCACAGCCATCCCTTCAGATTGTGACACAGCGTTTAAAATAGAATGAAAAGCCTGTGTCCGGAGAGCATTACACACCGACACAACTTACTCCATCTCACTGTGTGTCGTTCGTCTTCCCTCTTCTCAGCCGGTGTACGGTCCACGGAGGTCACCATGCTGGAGGAGCCCACGTGAAAGACGTCATAACAGAGCGACACGCGCAGTAGTTGAAGTCTACCAGCAGATGGCGATCTCGTTTTTTTGTTCCGAGGAAAGTTCTCAGTCATCCAGTTCATGGTGAATTCTAAGGGGTGTATCGGAGGCAACTGGACTTGTTTCAGGTTCTGGAAGATGTTTCACCACTGAACCAAGAGGGTTCTTCGGTTCTGACCAACTGGAGGGGAGCCTGCAACGCCTGGAAGAGCAGAGGCTGGAGGCTGGAACAAGGACATGTTTTTACCTGAGAAATGATCGAAATGATAACCAATTACTTTCCTATCAATCATCCAATTGATTACTCGAATACATAGTCAAACACATTACTTTATCATCTTATATTTATGCCAAACTCAGTTAGTCATTACACTCATATTCAACAGTCTTATAACAGTCAGAATGGGTCATAATTGCATTTTTTTCTGTCCTATAACCAAGAATGTATAACCCACATTGTTATACCGGAGTTATAGAACAACTTAGTCTGGTTTCAAGTTGGAAAACAAACTAAACAACAACGCGGCGCAACATATCTAATTATCTTATATAAAAGAACATTTTTCCTGCAGAAATAAGATTTTTGACGTCATAAACTATATAAATAATGAGATTACTGAGTTGGCTTGGATAAAATAAAATGTAAATATAAAATAAATTTGGCACCAAGATATGTATAGTGTTTGTGAGTATAGTCAGGAAAATGCTTTTAATAAAGAAATGAACTGTAATATAGTATATCACCATATTATTATTGGTACCCGTGAATTTACCTAAGGGCAGGATTTTACTGTTGTAGTGGGTTGATGTGGACTTCAGTTTGAACTATTTTGTACTGGACTGATGCTAATTTTTATTATGCATAAAATCTGCAGATCATTCCCCCCATTCGTCGAAAATAGTGATTCAGGACCAAAATGACTTTTTGTTTGTTTGTCGAGCCAACAGAGCAAACCTCAATTTATTTAAAGAACTGCAGAAAAATAATTTAAAGGACAAGCATAAAATCTTTTCATTCGGGGGGCTTGGACAATTGAATGTTTTTACCTGAAAATGACTCCAGCTATGATCAAACTATAACTATAATTATACTTTATTTAGTCTGCATCATTAGTAATTTCTTGTACAAATACAGTTACACTCGTACGTAATGCTGATGGATGCACTGTCCTCGCACTGCTCGTACAAGTACAATGTGCATGGGGGAAAAAATAGTGTGTTCTAACCTCCACCTCCCACACGAACACCTCGTTTCCTGTGTCACAAATATTCATTTTCTCCGACTTCCTGTCGGTTGTGGCCATGACTCTCTGTAAAGAAATACCGATGATGCCTGATCCATGTGCGCACATTTCCAACTTGATTTGGGATTTCTAAAAAGAAATTGCGCACTGGCATGCCATGATTGACTACAGACATTTCCATTAATTCATTCCAATGTTATGATTGCAAATATAGTAAGAAAGTCAGAAAAATTGAAGCAACAATTATTCACTCAATCAAAAGATGTTCGGTGCAGTGACGGCCAATGTATGTGGCCTGTAGTTCAAATTAGTAGCTTAGAATAGAGCACCAGGGTAGATGCACATACACACTTATAAACAATAGTTTTGGAGTTCTGAATAAAATGCCATAATGCTTGGAAAACAAGCCACAGCAACAATACGCAGACTGGGGACTGGGCACAGCAACATTAGCAGTTCGCCTTTCATTATAACAAACACCCAACAGGTCATAGACACCAGTGGCACACAGGTGACACAAAAGAAAGAGCGTTACAGCAATGGAGGCCTCGGCTGTAACGAGGAAACCTGAAGGCAGCACGAATCCAGCCGCTTGTTGTCTGATAGCAGCCAATGGGAGGGCGGTGCGCCGGACTCGCTAGCGCGCATGCCCTCGCGGAGCCACACGTGGTTGGTGTAAACCACGCACGCAGACTCAAGCAGTGCTTCAGAAATGGCGGCCGGTGGTGGCAGTTCTTCGCTGCAGCTACCCTGCGTTTTTTCACCCAAATCACGACAGTACTTAGCATTGTGTGCCCAGGATGGCAGACTTCGCATTTGGAACACAGATAGTAAAACACTTCATCAAGAATATGTGCCTTCAGCCCATTTGAGTGCCACTTGTATCTGCATAACCTGGGGACCATGCCGGACATTCAAGGTACGTGAGACTGATATGGAATTCCCTGCTGTTAGCTACAGATGCTAGCGAGGCCTTAGCAAGCGGTCTGTGCTATTTTCGTATAGAAGTGGACAAGTTAAAGCAGGAATAATGTAACGATTCGCAAAGGAAATGGCTCTGAAGTCATGGAGCACTCGACTATGTGTTCACGCAGACGCTTTATTTGTGTCTGACGCAGAGTTGCTTAGCAGGCAGCCACGTTAGCCGTCAGCTAGCTTTCAACAGCTGCGCAGGACGCACATGTTAGTCCCACATGGTAGTCAAGAAAACATGTAACATTACCTAAATTCGGTCTTTCAGGGTGAACTAACTCTAAGGAATACTTATCGCAGCTACATTAACCCAACCAATCATTTCTCATCCTCGTTAGTCCTTTAGTAGTGCGAATAAACTCGTTATTTAAGTTAGCACTAGCCCATCAGAGCTACAGAAGCGTGTGCCACCATGACACTTCTGGAAAAAGGTTCTAAAAGTTTTCCAATTTGCTAACCGTTCCACACAAGACACGCTATTTAGTTTTTGACAGAAATGTAACCACTGAATTGTATTCGCTTCTTATCTTGTTTTAAATATGAATAGCGTTTCCCTGAAATGTAACTGTAGTACTGTCCCATGCTTGATAGTGGGTGTTTAAGCTAGCTAATTGTTAAAATATCAATTAGCAGCAGTCACAGGCAACATTTGCTTCTACTGAGCTGTCACTGTTTGTGAAGAATGGCAAATAAATTGAGTTTTATTAAACTATTTAAAACACGTCCAGGTCCAGCCTCCAGATGTTCCCAGCATGCCTCCTACTAGTCATTTGTAATATTTGAAATAGGTTAACATTACAAATGCACACTGTTTCAGGAGGGGCCTCAGAGGAAGAAGAGAAAATCAGAAGCCGGGCAGGTGGAGGAGAAGGCAGACCTGCTGGCTATGGGCACAGCAGCGGGCACTGTCCTCATCTACAGTACGGCAAAGGGATCTCTGCACTGTACCCTGGTGAGTCTGAGTTTGAACACACTTTAAGCATCCTGAGTTAAACAACATATCCTACAGAGGAGATGCTTTATTCAATAGAAAGCCATATCTTGGCATGTAAAATTGTGGAAAAATTAAAAATAGTACTAAAAAGAACATGTTTCTGTCAAGTGAAAACCTGTAAGCATTACTGTTGCATTGGTGTTTTACACCAATTCCAATTACAGGGTCATTTGTTTACCATTGCTGTCACTTTCTGTCTCTGCCAGGATGGAGGCCACAGTGGAGCAGTGAATTGTGTCCAGTGGCACCCTGAAGACAGTATTTTGTACAGCGGCTCAGATGATACAAACATTGTAGAATGGGACTTGCAGACAGGCAAGACACGAAGGTCAGTAATTCGTTTGTTAGTTGAGTTACTGTATGTATTAAAAGATAAATCAGAGAAAGTATGTAGTGTCTCTTGATTTTGATATGAGAAACATATACGCAACAAGGAGTTATATTTCTGTTTCAAATCTAACTAGCATCTTGAGAAATACCACATCAAGTAAGAGCGGCAGTCTGTACTAGGGAGTTGGATGAAGTGTGAAAACTGTGATGTTTAAATTTTCTCAGCAACAAAATCTCCCCTCTGTTGGTCTTATAAAACTACATAAACACACATTATGATCATGGTCTTAGTGTCTTTTCAATCAGAAATTATCTCAGACAAGCACATACACAGGATAAGAGATGGCACCTTAGTTTCATTTTGGCTGTTATTAGAGATGGGTGGATGAAGCTTTGGGGCTTTCTTTCTATTGATGCCAACAAAGATCCTATGATTGGATGCTTATGTGAGTAAAAGTACAATAACCCTGCGTGTTATTAAATCTTTAATACCTTTTGTTCTGAAGTGCTGCATTAAATGTAGATGTATTTGTGCATGGTCTATAAAGCCTGGAGGAAGAATATTTTTGGCAGACAGGGAATATTAATCTGTCTTTATATGTAGTGACTACATTTGTTATAACACTGTTGTTAATTTTTTCAATGTAACATTTCACTGACTAAACTATTACCTTCCACCAGGTGGAAACGGTCTCAAACTTAGATTATGTTTCTTGTGTGAATCAGTTTATCAGTTATCCTCCTCTCTTCCCACTTATGTGCTATCATAGTTACTAGGGGTGTAACGGTTCACCAAACCCACGATTCGGTTCGAACTTCGGTTTTTGACTCACGGTTTGGTTCAAATCTCGGTTTTTAAAAACTTACTGAAAAACCTCTTGGAAAACTTCCAGAAAAAAATTCTGGATTTTATTAAAGGATTGTTGCATTGCAATATCAAGAACATAAACATTACTTAAGTTATATTAACTTAACTAAGTGTAACACTTCTCTTTAGACCGGTCCACAATAAAAAAAAATAATCTAAAAAAGACACTTCTATTAATCTCTTAACTATCCAGGAATACAAAAAATAAACACCAAAACAACAATATGACATCCAGTTACTTTTCAAAATAAAATGCTCAGTGTTGACACCAGCACACAAATCTCAAAAAAAGAGACAAACACAAGCTCTTCTGCTAATCCTTCGGTCGGGAACACTTCCTGCTGTTGTTTTTATGACACATGCCTGTAACTGTGGTCGCGAGTGATCATGTGATTATCGCGGAAACTCCTCGGCCTCGCGACGCCAGCTGTCTACCGTACTGCGCCGTGGCGACTCAAAACGCAACCGGTGGGGATTGCTGGAGGACGTTGGACGGTGGAGCAAAACCGGATCGGAGCCGTGACGCAG